>JAPDSC010022835.1:376190-435679 GCA_026290005.1 Latrodectus geometricus
GGTCTTCGGCTTGACCCCTGCTACTAAATTACCAAGACCTACTTTCGGGACAATGATGGTACACCAACTGGGTGCTCTATTATATAAAGTCCCATCATTTACCCCCCTCCCTTGTAGTGCTGAAAGGTGGAAATCCTTGTACCTGGACATTATATAACAACAGCAGATATTACATTGATGATAAAGGAAGATATCAGGTAAAAAAATCGTCGCTATTTTGCTTTTAATAACTAAGTTTTCATCATAACGGTAAGCACGTATTTACATCCGGTTGAAAGTAGTTTATAACAATAGTAAGCTTATTTTGAAGAATAAAGATTGTTTTTTTCTGATGCCTGTTAATAATCAATTGCTTAAATTAAACTCATTCAGATTTATTAACTTGTCCTTTTTTTCTAATATTTTCCTATAAAAATTTCCCTCTTTAAATAAAAAATATTAAAAAATAAACTCATTTGATTAAGAAGAGTTTTATTCCCTAGAATTAATCAATATATTTTTGATAACTATGTCTCAGTTAAAAAAAATCACTTTGTAAAATATTATAATACGATTTAGTATCTGCAAATTTACTAAAATAATTCCAACTCTGCAAATAAATGTATAAAATAGTAAAAAAATGTATATATTATTATTAACAAATTAAAAAATTGAAAAAAATATTCAGTTCCAAAAGTTTTAGTTGCACTTTTTAGTTAAAATATCTGTAGTATTTTTTCTTCACATTGTAATTAGATTCCAATATATATAAATTTGGGTGCTTTGTATTCCTTATTATATTTCTAATGAAAATACTATTTTAATTTGAAGTTTAAATAGATGCTTATATTCATTAAGAATTTCCTAGAAATATCTTACCTGTTATTGGAACGAAAGATCCTGTATTCACGTCTTTAACGATGCCAGCAAAAAATGTTTCTGATATTTCTTTTCCCTAATAAAAATCATTTTTTAAGATTACAAAGCTACAACCAATTTATAATATTAATTATGAGTACTTGATTTCTTTTTCAGAATTAAATACACATGTCAATAAATATTAAATAACTGTTTAATTAAAATACATAAGCATTCTAAATGACGCATATATTCTCAAATATCAATATATATTAATATAGAAAAAATCGAAATGTTAGGCACCATCAGTACAAATGTTTTATCACCTGCCTGTTTGTTGCATTTAATCCTGAACAAACAACATAAAAAGTTAAATACTGAGCTACGTATAATCGATTTGTGTACCTCGCATATGTAATGTTTCTGAATTATATAAAATATATTTCCTTATACAATTTTTAAAATTTTTCAAATGTAAATTGAATAACCCATGGAAAGTTTCAAGCAATAATGTTGTATAATATCTTGGGAGAAAATTAATATACTTTGTGACTAAAAGTGAATAGAGAGTTTATACCAGTATAAAATACAAAATTCAAATTAATTTATTTATGTAATTATTAAGATCTAAATCAAAAATATTTTTCTGTATGAAATCAAGAAATTGAAACTAAACATTATTTTTGCCAAGTGTGAAACTGAATTTATAAGGGAAATATTAGAAAACTAAAGCTTACTTCAGAAATCTTTTGCAAATAACCACCTTCCCTGCTACTGGTTATATAAAAAGGACGACTTTTTATTGAACTAGTTCCTCCTCCTTCAACAATGAATGTGTACTTTGATCCTCTTTGTACAGTCAACTCAGGAGCAGGTAAGCCATTAATATACCATACTTGTTTGTATTTGTTACCTATTAATAAATTTGAACAGTCGTTAAACTGATATTTATAGCTAAAATTTATAAAAACGTTCAAAAAATAGAAATTTAAGTGAGTAAAAATATTTCAATATTAAAATTTTAAGAAAATGTACAAAAAAGCTAAAAATATATTATAATTTTATAAAATTTATTATTTCATGTAATAGTATGGATCTCGTGTATTATATGTATTTGCATATCTATCAAGCATTATCTAAATATTGTATTTTCTAAGTATGTATTTAGTTATGAAACAGAGACAGATGCAGAATTATTTCAGTAAGAATAATTGGAATATCAGGTATTGAGTATAAGGACAAACACTCTGATGAAATTGTGTAAGGTAATCAAATTAGCGTGATTTGTAACGACCAAAATCTGCTGGAAAATATGAATAGAAATATTCACAAACAAATGCAATGCACAATACTTATAACTAAAATATTCTTGTATAATGCTTGCTTGAGATTTCGAGCAAAATCTGTTGATTTTTAAAAAAATTTGAACTAGAATCTAATATTATTTCATTATGTTATCTGAAAATAATAAAAGTTCATTGTTTTAAACAGCCTCATATTATAATTTCCTTTAATACATAAACTTGCACTGTAATTTTACTATCGTTGAAATTATGTGAAATTCAATATTATTCTTAAGGTAAAATACCTGAGCAAAAAATGTACATTCAAAAACAATACACAAAATTAAAAAATGTACTTTTACATGTGACTTTAAGCAAGACGTACCAGTGTAAATATAATGAATTTTTAAAGTTTTGTAGTATGATATTATTACCCAATATACATTTGATGGTAAAATATTTCAGCGAAAGATTATATATATATATATATCTGTTTGAGATAGAACACACACACACACACACACACACGTTTACTTTTAATTCACTAATTCACATTTAGGTTAAAAATCCCTTACTATTGAAGTTACTAATTAATACTAAGAAAATTACAAACCCATGATGTTTTTAAGGTTTTTTACATTTTTATATTCAAAAATATTGTTCACATTTTAACATTAACATTTTCTGCATCGAATAACATATATTTTTACTAATATAATTTTAAGCAATTTTCATAATTTACAAAACTGTGCATTAAAGAGAAAAGTAAAAAACGATGTATGTTTAAAATGTGAATTACACTTATTTTACAGTTAAAATAAATGTAATTCCCAAAAGATTATTGAAAAACAAAGTAGAAAATAATTTTATCAAAGTATATGTTATATAAAAGAAAAATAAACATAGTTGATTTAAAATAGTATTTTTTACTTTCAGAAGGACCTATTTGGACTTTAAATATGTGGTCACTTGGACAGTGGATTCGATTTTTATTCTTCTGATTTGTAGGTGACGAAACATCATTCGTTGTCTTAGGACAATTCCAAATGGGATCTCTGCCAAAATCCAGTAAAAGATTCCCTTGATAGAAAATATTTTGTTTTATCATAATTTTTTTTTAATTAAAATTCATTATTACAGTACCCAAATAATTTACTTCTACATAATAATGTAATAAATGACAATGTCTTACCTCTTGATCTAAGCTTTGGTGATCTTACTATGTTCTCATCATTAATGGATCCAACTGCCCAAAAAATGGCTTGAGGACCATCGGTATAAATATTTTGATCAAAAACTTGGTCCGCTGTGAAATAATTGTTGTTATATTTTTTTAGAACTAATTAAAAAATGTTTTGTACAAACATTTCTAATTATAAATTTCTGGTGAATTAATAAAAATTTTCATATAAACTCAGTGACAAAATTAGAAAAACAACTCAAATATGAAAATTTTATAAGCATTTTAAATTTAACTTAATTCACGAATAAATTTTTAAAGAACAATTCAAAATTATACCTGCTTTAAGAGGACGTTTGAATATAATAGTTGTTACAGGACCAACCACAGTTGAATTAATAAATTCGATGTTATTTTTGGCTCCATTATGAACAACATCAGGACACATTCCATGGCCATTTTCACACTAAAATGAATATTACAGCCTTGGCCTATTAAAAGGTAGTAAATCATTGCTTGTTAATGTGAATTTTAAAATAAAGACCTCACCTGATATGTACTTTCGAAGTAATAATCCACAGCATGACCTTCCCCAGCTCCATCTACCCAAGCTACGACAGCATCTGAAGCATCTAGTTTTGTCTCCGCGTCGTCTTTACTCCATCCCAGAGTCATATATTCAGAGTCTTCTAAAATTATTTATGCCATTGCATATTATATATTTTAAAGCTTTTAGCTTTAAAATTTAATTAAATTTGAAAATTAATTTTTAGAAACTAAAATTTAATTTGATTGATCTTAAATCTCTGAATTCTTAATTCAGAGAATTAAGGAAGATTTAAAATACAATTAAAATTATACATTTACTGAATATCTTTTGTGCCTTAAATTTAACCATCATTTTGTCTTTAGTTTCTCTCAAAATACGTACATTTCATGTCTGACATAAATTAATTTATAAAATTTTAAGGCAAATATAAAAGTTTTAATTGTATTCTTAAAATGTTTGAATTTTATTAGAAAGAGTATTTTATTTAAATTTTTATAATCTTAAAACATTAATTGTTTGCCAGTTATGAAATTATATTGCTTTTTATTTTATATATCTGCAATGTCCAACAGGTATACTTTCCTGAAAACTTTAGTTAGTAATATATGTTAAGTTTTAGAGGTCATACAATAATTCAACAGTAATTTCTTTCTAAAAATTATAAAATCTCTTTACAATTTATAAAATTTTAAATAATGAGCAAAATTTATAAAATTAGTATTTAGCTTTTATTAATTATTTTTAGCATGATATATACATTCATTCATAAAACTAAATTGAGTTAGTACACTTGAGTAAATTACACAGAAATATTACACTTTCCCGGAAAAGCATGAATACGAAGAAATCCAGGACATTACAAGAGAAGTATTGTAGCTTCCAAATGTATAATCACATGAATTTTCTTTAAGCATAAAATTATAATGGTCGTGTTTTTCAAATAAATAATTTTTTTCTCTAGAAAATAACAGGGTATTCATAATTTTCTTAAACTTACCTAGATTTCCCGTCAAATAGAGGATAATATCATTTCCATCTATTGTCCATCTAATTTGCAAACCTAAATTATCATTCAACATCTCGCAGTTCCACTTATTCTATGAAACAATAAATTCATGCTTGAAATAAATTTGAATATAGTTTCACAGGATTATTATATATTATTCAAATAAAACAGTACTTTTAGGAGCATATATAAAAAGAATACGACGATACGTAATTAGAAGCTTTGTAAAACGTTGCAAACTAGTTAATTAAAACTAAAATATGATTTAAAGATTACTTTTCACTAGCAGATACATTTAAGGTAGTTTAAAGAATACAGTTCAATTTGATTGAAACTTTTTGTAGAAAAAAATTCGTTTATATATATTCAGCAATGTATGTCCTCAAATACATAAATTAGATAAAAATTCAAAACAATACCACTATTGCTGTTTAATAAAATGAATCAAAATTTCCCGAATTCGAGCCGAATCTTAAGGGAGTTTTGGAATTTAAAACCTTTCAAACAATAAAGTAAGAATAATATTTTGAAAATTAAAGCAATAATGCAACTAAGGAAAGTTTCACTGATTTGAATATCTCATCTCTATCTCATATCTAGTTTCTATTAATTTAAAAATACTCCGGAATAAAATTTAAATCAAATAGAAAATATTTTCACCGTCTCAGTTTCAGGTGTAAATCCAAGAGTACGAGGAGAAGGAGGAACGTTTAAATCTTTTGGTATTTCAACGAAACCATAACTTTCGTTTTTCTCATCATTCCATATGCTTAGCATGTCATATTCAAACACAGAATGATCCTCAGGTAGAGTAACAACAACAGTTTTGCTCGTGTACTTTTGTAATGGAGAATTTCTGTAAAACAAATATATTAAGCCATATAACATAATTACGTAATTTATATTCATGAGCAGATTTTAATACAGTTTCGAAATAAATTATGTAGTCTAACTAAGGACCTTTTTTCTTCCTCCAAAAGTCGAATGCCCTCTTCATTTGGTCTTATACCATTTGACAGCCACCAATACACTTCTGAAATAAAATGTATCATTATAAGCAAAATGACTTAATGAATAAAAATTTAAGAAATTTGTAGAATTATTGTGAGCTTTTTAAAAAAACACCATTTTATGAATAATAAAAAAAATTAGAAAAGCTTGTCTTATTAGGTAAGACTAATACTTTTTATTATACTCACATTGCATATTATAATAACGACATTAAGAAATATCATTTATAAGGAGAACTTTTCCTCTCTAAGATTAGTCAAATAATTAGTGGATAAAATATAGCTCCAATAAAATCTATATAATTAATTACTTTAATTCACTTAATTATACTATTTAAAAATTTATTGTTGAACAATGCACTCTCATTTTTAATATATACTGGTTTCCAAAATAGTTAACAGCAAATGAAATTCATGATAAGTCGAAAGTTTTACTTTTTGAGTTATCAAATTAAATGATATTTTACGTTATAATATTGTAATTTTACCATTTGAAACTTAAAAAGCACAATAATGTATTCGATGTAACACATCTTGTGATATAAAGTAGAATATAGAATCTCCTAGCATCGCAAATGCAAACTTAATACAAAATGTTATCATACCAAACAAAAATTCTGACCTTAGTGTAATGCCTCATGTTGTTTATGATGTCATACATAGTCTGTATGTACAGTGCTGGCCACCGTAAATGCAACATCATGGAGGAAGCATGCAAATAGCATGAAATTTACAACATACATTAGATGAGGTGAGATATGCAAATGATTAGAATTTCAGCGCAGACGCACATCACATGCACCTGTGTCGCTACTTCAAAGCGCTATTTAAGGCTTGGAAATTTCGACGGTTTCAAGTTCGGCAATTGTGTTTTTTTGTGGTTAAAAAAAAAACAAAAAAACAAAAAAACAAAAAAAACAAAAACATTTATGCCTCGTAGAAAACAGTGATAATTTTTTGATCAAGTATCCGAGTTCGACAGAGGAAGGCCTCCCGAGATTGTGGATAATCTTTCAGGGGAATCAGTAGTCATGTTGGGCGAAACCAAATAACTGCAATGCTGATACGTAATCATTGGATGCAGGAAGGTACGACGAACCGACGTGTTCGATCACATCCACCTAAGTGCACCACTTTATGTGATGACAGGTAAATTGTGTGCATGGCAATAACGGATCACTCAGCCACATCATAAACCATAGCACAGCACATTCATTCTGTAACGCCTCATCCAGTGTTTGCTCGAACCATTCGATGCCTTTTACAGCAGAGGGGTCGGTCTATAAGTCGTTCATTCCTCCCTCTACCCTTGACGCAGAACCGCTGACGTCTCCACCGTCAATGGTGCTATGAAAGAAGGATGTGGACGGCGGAATGGAATGAAATTGTCTTTACTGACGAGTCATGCTTCTGTCTGCAACACCACGATGGTACCATTAAAGTCAGGAGACACCGTGGAGAGAGGAGGCTGAACAGCTGCGTTACCCACCACCACACTGGTCCTGCACCAGGTATTATGGCCGGGGGCAGTATTGGGTATCACTCTCACACTTTTCTAACAGGCATTGTTGGTACTTTAAGCAGCCAGCGCTACATCTTCGAGGTGTTGGAGCCAGTTGTCCTTCCTTACCTTCAGGGCTTGCCCACAGCCCTATTTCAACAGAATTATGCACGACCACACGAGGCAAGTATTGTCCAAGAGATCTTTAAGTCAATCACCAGATTGAATTGCTTCTCTGGCCGGCTTACTTTTCGGATCTTTCACTGATAGAAAACATGTGGTTCATGGTTGCTCAACGATTGAAGCAGATTATATCCCCCGCTACCACAAAAGATCAACTTTGGCAATGTGTGGAAGCTGTTTGGTCTGCTGTATCCCAAGAACATATCCCAAAGTATCTTTGAATTAATACCGAGGCGTGTGGCTGTGGTGATCTCCAACAATGCCGGCTACTCTAGCTTCTGATTTTGGCAGGAACCACACTTAAATGAAGACTATAAATTTAATCATTTGATACTTGGTCATACTATGTTCTACAATAAAAATTTTGTTTTGATATCTCTTGTCTTTCTAGGTGTTGCAATTTGGGTGATCAGTAGTGTATTTATGGTTTAGGGAGGAAATTGGAAAATAACAATACACCCCTTCCTGTAAATACTCAACCATATTAAGATCGGGTAAATGAGCTAGTATATTATTATAATTTTTATGATATTGAGTAAGAAGTAAATTTTGTGATAGTGAGTATTATATGTCTTAAAAATAAAACTATATATATTCGCAAATTGTGGTAGAATGAAGAATAAGGGAAAGACTGAGTGCGTTATTTTTGTACTCTTGAGTACGGAATTTTCTATAAAAATTGTTTATTTTCAAAAATTTCCATGTATTCCACACACATGTTGGTCTGTTCGCATACTTAAATATACATATGCCTACATAAAGATTTCTAAAGAAGAATACTATTTTCAACGTACTTTTTTTCTCTATATTAAATGAAAATAACTTCTCTTCATGTGTAAACACACCGAAAATCACTTAAGTCTTGTATCATTAATTAGTAATTGTAAGTTAAGCCTTGTATCATTAGTGAGCAGAATACGCTATTTTTCAGATTTATTTACATAATTATATGAGTATATTCAAACTCTCCCTTCTTTGGTGGTAGGTAGCATTTTGCTATCTAACATATAGAGCATTTTCATACATCATTTTACATACAGTTATATTTGATATTATCCTCTCTTTAGTAGGGATAAATATATAAGCTAAAATAGAGTTATAGTTCAGTTGCAAAACACATTACATACTGATCATTTGCAGAACAGGTAATTCTTGTCTTACCTTCAGTAGGGTTTTGACATGGTTAACCATCAGCAAGAAATCATTTCTGAAGATCCAGATTGATTAACATTTAATTATAGTGCAAAGTCACACAGGTTTTGAATTGCTTCTAAGAGACTTGTGGTTTTTTAATTGAACTGTTGACGAGTGTCACCTCGATTTAATTTTTATACTTTGGCTATCTAGAAATTATTTAATGTGCCATTATGCATTGATTAACGACTTCCTTTGGGAGTATTTTGAAGCTGTATAATATTTTCATAAAGCAATAGAATCACCCTTCTATTCCAAAGACTATTTTTTTAATTTTCAAGGTATATTATGCTGATTTTTATCATTTTTTAATTTATTTGTTTAAATTTTGAAAACCAGATTGAAGTTAATTTTACTTATTATTCGAGTTATTATTTTAAGAAGAATGTTATACACAAGGTAATGATATATTAATATGAGTAACATATTGGACAAGACGTAATACAATTAGGTGGATAAACGTAGTTGAACAAGGACTTTTAATTTCTAAAAAAAAGCTCTAAATGTCATTTCAGAAAGCAAATTTGGAGCTGTTTACTCAGTAATCTATGGTAACCAGAATAACTGCCTTTCTATAGCGTTTATGGGGTAAAAAATCAAAACTAGAAGAATTTTAGTCATTCAAATGTAAGCTACCAAATACTTTTACAAGTCTTAGTTTACTTAAACATACTTTGTAAGCCACGCTTTATCTTAAGTGGGACTAATATTCATATTCTGCGCTTCATGAATTTCGGTGATTGAAGAAGTTACGTAAAAGAAGACTGGTCTATGAGCAGCAAACCAAAGAGGTTGCACCAGTATGCACTTCTACTAAACACACATATCAGTTATTGTGTGTGTAGTATAAGATAAATGCACTATCAGCAGTGTACTAGATTTATCATGTCAGACAGATATCTCCTACAATGTCGAAAATCCTGAAAAAAATATTGGACTTTTGTAACTCTATAAAATGTATTCGTTGTGAAATTGTTCCCTGGTAATGTGCATAGAATAACTTTAAAATTTCTTTAAAATTTTTAGCCTTAATGAAATGAGATATTGCACTAGCGTGGTATATTTTATGGAGTGATAAAGTTCACTTTCATTTGAATCGTGATGTCAACACATTCAACTGAAGCATTTTAACTGTGGTTAATCTAGCCTCGTTTTTGCAGAAATCTCTCGACTCTTCAAAAATCCTTATGTGATAAAAATTCACCAGTCCTTAAGAAGTGTATACAAAGTGTATCAGTGACATGTTTCATTAATGTTGACAGATATGTGACATGTTTCATCCATATTCTATGCAACTTCAATGTTCCACAACTGAAAAAACAGATTTTTTGATTTAATGAAATTCACATCGTGCTGCTGTAGCATTTCTTTATAGTAGAATAATTAATCGTGTGTATTTCTTTCAGCATAACTATTGATATCGCCCGATTTCAATCTATTTGAGTTTTGATTATAATGATTTCATAAAATCTTTGTCTTCGAAATCACAAAATTGAAAGATCGAATAAGAGGAGACAAATTGCTCAGGACATGTTGAGAGTCAACATGGAAAATGCCAATAAGCGCAGTTCTTAGAACATCAGAGTGTGTTAACAGTGAAAATTATTTTTAAATAACAATAAATGTTGCCATAGATTAGTAGTGAAGATTATAGAGAGCTGGCACACTAGCTCATACAGGGTAACGTAACCACCTCATTCAACAATAATGGTGTAAAAAACACCATTATTTATGAAACTCCCATTAAAAATTATGGTTAAAAATAACCACACAAAATTACATACCCTTTGTATAAAATACCCACTTTTACAAACCCCACACAAATTTCACGAAATAATGGTATTGAAACCCCCATAAAAATCTTAATCCATTTTTAGAAAATTAATAGCTCAATTTTATCCATATAAACTTGCTAAAACAATGTTATCAAATCCATCATAAGAGCTACAAAACCCTTTCAGAAAGTTATAGTTATTTTTTTATCCATAATATTTTGGAGCTTTTTTGAACAATAATATGAAAACTAACTACAATTTATCAGAAAGAATGGCATGAACCCTCTTTTTAACAAAAATGTAAACTACCCTTCAGCAACGCACTCTCAATGTTGCGATGGATTAAAAAAATGAAAAGTATATTGAACCTATTTCATTCCATCATTATTTTTCATTCTAAAAATTCTTGAAAATAAATAGCAAAATGGCCAACTAGGTCAGATGTCGGATTCCAACAGCTGTTTACGAATTCTAGAACTGGAAGTTCCAGCATTACTGGCTTTGCAAGCGCGAGGCCTTTTTAAATACCAAAGACACCACAAACACAACATCTTGGACATATAAACCACAAATCGTAACCCATCACTGATGTTTAACTCTGTGGTTGATCCATATTTGAGTTTAATGCAAAGAGCATTACAATATTTGTGAAAATTACTACCAGGCTGAACCCTTGCATCGAAACCACGACCTTGCGATTGTTAAACTTTAACTCTAACGGAGCTACTGGGTACCCGTCAGAGAGAGAACATCTAATTAATTTAAATATATCACAAACGGCAAAAAGATGTCAAAATAGAGCATTAAACAAGTCGTTTCTCCTTAGAATGCTATTTTAAAATATTAAAAAATGAAGTTTATTTGATCAAAAAAAGTTGTTAAAAATGCTTCAGAAATTAAAACAAAAAAATGTGAAACCTTTTCTATAGCAGGTTCTGAGTCAGTTTTATGCTGCCATTCAGTAATAATTAGAATAAATATCTCTTACGGCATCAAGAGCTACTTTTTTTAACTATTGACATGACAGGAAAAAGAAAGTTGAAATGAAAACCCGTTTCTCTCGATCGCTTTTCCTCAAGGTCGCTGCTGATAAAATAATCTCATTTTCGGAATG
Organism: Latrodectus geometricus; assembly: GCA_026290005.1. Lineage (NCBI taxonomy): Eukaryota > Metazoa > Arthropoda > Arachnida > Araneae > Theridiidae > Latrodectus > Latrodectus geometricus. Next base: position 387,824 of record JAPDSC010022835.1, read on the forward strand.
AGCAGACCGCATCATTTTATTCATTAAAAAAAATAAATACAATAATAAAAAGGTATGGAAAATATACACATCTTGTTAAATTACATGAAAGTTACCTACAGCTTTACAAGGAGGGAGGGGGGGAGTAAAATTTATATTATAACCTATGTATTTTGATGGAAAAGTTACTTGCAGTTATTAAGGGCGAAAAAAAACTTGAGGATCGCGAAATCTGTTCACTTGTTATAAAATATATAGATCAAGTTCATGATATGAAAAATGAGGAAAAAAATAAAGAAGTTCAGAAAATGGACCATGATATTTTATCTAAACTGAACAAGCTTCTTTAAATTGATTTCACTTTAATGATTTAAAAAAAAATCATTATAAAATATAATATTACTGCTTAAATTGAAACATTTACCTGGTTGAGATTTCCTGACGTCTTTACTTTCCAAATATACAAAGAAAAGTGGTTTAAAATCATTTAGTTTTAAATAATCTGACGCCAATTTATCACTTCTATATGGTAAAGATACAAGACAATCCTACAATTCTACAGCAATTTTATTTCCATGCCTTGTGGCTCTCTGCTTAATTTCAGTGACAGGATATATTTCATTGATGTTTAGTTCCCTCATTTTCTTGAAAGTCTTTCTTTCTGCTCCATCTTTAAATGAACTAATTGCGTTCACTTTATTTAACAATTTAATTTTGTATTTATTATATGAGAAAATTTTTCTTCTTTTCTTTAAATGCTTTTAATATTGAATAAGTCAGAAAAAACTATGTACTTAGCAACATCAAGAGCTTTGATTTGTTTCGTTTTTATAATGATTCTATCTCCTCTATATTTAATGTATCAGGTGGTATGTGAATAAGTGATCCATTCTTCAAGAGAATTTAAAATTTTATCAGTATGGATTGCAATGTCAGAGATTAGATATTCTTGGTCCAATTATTTATTTATAGAGCTAAATAAATTGAATTTTTTTAATATGCAAATGTGATGTTGCTATACTTTTCTCCTTACATGATATAAACAATTTAATAACATCATTTTTAAAACTGAATTCTAAGTAAGTTGCCAATTGAACTTTCTCTGTTTCTAAATCGACTAGAAAAAGAATCTGACAATTGATTTCTAAACGTACTGTTACTGGGAGAATGGGGTATGTTCGAGATATTACATGTACTGCAATTTCCAGTGGCATATTAGCTGACAATGCTAAGTTTTCACCTAGTAGCTTAGAACTCATTTTATTGAATCTGATCTCTTTAAATTCATCTGGGGAACATTCGAAAACTCCATATCCTCTCAATATCTTGATTGAGAAATCTTGATTGTTCTCATAATTTTTTGTTGCAACCTCTTTTGATAAAATGGATCGGAAACATTACTAAGTCTTTTTTCCCTAAATTATTAGTCCCGTTTTACAGCAAAGAAAATTCATAAAGACCATCATTATCTATATTTAAAATATTATCTAATTTTTTTCGTCATTATAGTTTTTAATCCTTTATCTACATAATTTTCACTTGTCACATCTTTCGTATGTTGAGGAAGTGGAACATTTGTAAATCTAACATTTTTTAAATCATAAACTCAATTCGTTTTATTCAAGCAATTGAAGTCGATATATTTTTTATAAACATGCTCCACGACTAGATCTGCAAGATTTGTAATTTGTCTACTTTTAGCATCATAAGTACATTAATGGATTATTAAAGCATTATTTTCCCAGATTTTTGATTCTTTGCATTATTTATGTTTCAAAAATGATCAACCATATCATATTTACATAATCTCTTGTTGATGAATCGGGCTGCTCAACTGTATCTAAAAGATTTCTAATTCTTTTTCTCTTTTGCATCGTACTGCTGATCATTCTCTGAAAAAATTTAACTTTTTTTGAGTAAGTTTTGAATATGGATGTCTTCAAACCCTTCTTACACCTGTCAACATATGACTTTGTATTAACGTCATTATTTTCAAGAGGTTCAGCAGCATTACTTAATATCTTTCTTCCATATCATAACTACCATCATGTGTCAATTTAATTCCTATTCCTGGAATACCAGGGGGTCATTATTTGAGTTCTCAAAAATTGAATAATATGTTGCTATTTCTGTATTTCAATAAGAAATAATTTCTATAATCTTCAACTATTAAAATTAAAAAAATTTCAGTTCGATACAATTTATAGTTTTAAATTTGCGATCACAATAATATCTTGATTATTTATGTTTAAGAAGCATTTCTTGCGCTCTCGTAAGATAAAATAGAAAATATAATTCTTGGTGGTGGTGTTTCTCTCAACTTCCTGTTGAACTCCTTAGTCAGGTTATTCGTGACCATATAATTTTTATGGTGTGCTAGATTGAAACAAATGATTAGATATAATTTACCGAAATTGGAATAATTGACGATGCAGCCCATTTCTAATATAATGGTATTCTGACTAGATTTAAAAAGGGCCGTGTATACCGATTGTAATCAACTTTCTCAAAATCCATCATATAACTAACAGTTTGTACCCTTACATAATTAACCATCAAACAACATTTAGTCATATCCAATTTTTGGAACAACATGTTGTTTTATTTTGAAGTTTCATATCTTTTTGAAGTTTCCTATCTTGTTATCGTGGATTAAGTGCAGGGGTAATAACTTCATCTAAAGTAACATTTATGGAATAAGATCCCCTTGAACTTTTTTAGAAAATTTTCGACTTGGCAATGCTGTGTTGATTTCAGTTTATTTCTACAGCTTTCTCTGATAGCCTTAATTCATTAAATATTGTAGCAGCTGAATTCTTAAATCTAACATAAAGAAACCAAAGCGGTAAATCTTCTACAAAATCTTTATAGTCTCTCTTTTGCTCATCTGTGTGTAATATATTTTGACAATGATTTCTCTGAAACACAAACTTGATTTGGAATCCTGTAATGACTTTTTTATATATATCCTTTTAAGAAATCAAGTACATATTTTAATGATATCCATATAGAGACAATTTACCTATTTTGAGTCAGTTTGTATCTTTCTTTGAATTCATGATTATACTTGTTGTTTTTTTGAAATACTTGCCTAATTTTTCTAAAAATTCAGTTATTTTAATTGCGTTTGTCAAACTTCTATCATATTCCAAGGGTTTTCTATCAACTGTGTCTGACGCATCTAATTAGAAGAGCCTACTGGTAGCTTACAAAGTAGAATGGTATGGTGTGAAATGAATTAGAACTAACACATATCGCATGAAAGCAGATATAATTATTGTTGATATCGATTTCAGTGTTGACTAATATAAACCTATTAGCGTCTATTAAACCTCCTTCATTCGCGAGAACTATATTATCATTTGCTATAGCAGTAACATTATTGTTAATAGTTTTTAGCTTTTGCTATAAATATCCATTAGAAAAAAAGATATTGGAGTTAATGTGTGTAAAGAAATGGTAAGTGGCATTCTCTGTAAAACTGTCATTATTTTCATGCCTTATTTCTCTATACTCAAAAATTTCAATATCATCTTTATAATTATCGATGCTGTTCGAATCAAATATTTTATTCATTTCGTTCATTTATCATAGAAATAATTTTTTTACTCTTCTTAATTTAATAGCAACACTGCTATTAAATCAAATTTAGAGAAATTTCAGTCCAGCTCTATGTTTTTTTTTCTTTGAAAATATTTCGTTCAACTTATCATGGGTAAACTGTTTGGTTTCTAGTGCAATTGGTAACATGTTATGCATTAACATAAAGGTGTCTGAAAAGAAAATTCTTCCTTGTATTTTCTTACTCTTCCTTTTAAGTCTATGTTTATTCATTTCTTTGAGGGGAATAAAATTTTATTGCACTTCTTGATTATTGGAAGGGGAATTAAATCCTATGGTTCGTTATTCTCATTCTGATTTTGTGAAAACTTTCCATCCGAACAGAAATAATCGATATCTTTCAAATGATTTTATGACTGACTACCTGAAAGATTAACATTTATGAAGGAATAGCTTTTGTTTAAGGAGTGAGATCCGTTGATGTAGGCTCTCTCCGTAACATCGTAGTGTAATAAATGTTATCATTGCCATTGGATAAGTCAGAAATATACTTTCCCATTTATTCAGCCTCTTCAGATATATCAGGCTTGAATCCTAACAGTTTATGCAGCTTATTGCATTTTGTTAAATCTATTTTATACTTGTCTTTTGACTTGATGGCATTTTTTTGTCTTTACTCGACTATATTTAATAGAACTGGTGGATTATTTCCCAAAATATTTAGCTTTTTACGATTCAACCCTTTAATGGTATAATTTCCCTGCATTATCAACAAATATAACCACTGATGACCATCATAGTATGAAAACTTTTCATCTTTGATATTACCCCAAGAAACGTACATCGAAAAAAACTTAAGGGTGATCTGTTTAAACTTAAAAGGTCTGGAATATTCAATAGTAAAATCTTCTGACTTTTCAGTTTTTCGAATTGAAACTACTAACACCATTTATGTATAGAGAACATTTTGTCCTTATATTGCCTAGGTCTTGGTAAATTAATATAAAACGTCTACCACAGATTTACCATGGTTTCTTTCACTAATATATTTCATACAAAAATAACCACATTTGACAGAAGCTGGGTGTTGCAAAAAGCTTGAGTTGCATCCTATTTTTCTTTCTAACTTTGTAGATAATTCTTAATACTAGTAAGAATTTTATAAACTTGTTTTCCAAAATGATGAAAGTACTCAACAATATTGCTATTAAGATTATTATATTATCTATACCAGGTCCTATAACTATATCTAAATTAATAATACAGTTCTCAAACCATCTCATCATTTTAGGTAAAAGATCTGAGGTGAAGTCACCCCTAAACTCCTTTTCATGTTTCATAGTGGCTTCAATTACATCATTGGATATTCCCAGTTTTGATAGACTAGCTTTCCACGGGACTTTTTTTAGTACAACCCGCTCCGGAAATTTCATCTAAAGCTTTCTTTGCTCCCCAGCCAGCTGTTCAAACTTGCAGCACCTAAGGCCAACTCCTTAGCCCCTGTAATTAACGCAGGTAAAAAAGGAGCTAGAAAGGTTAGAAAGTCACCTGTTTTCTTGAGCCGTACTTTGCTGATAGTAATTCTTTTTCCATTCCGATTTGAGTTATTTGAGTTAAATACATGTCATAGTTAGATGATTTTGTTTTATCTATTTGTAAGGAAACTTCTTCTCCTTTCTGGTGTGCATATTTTAATTTAGCAATCAGATGATTGCTTAAATGTATTTTATTTTTTTACGTAGTTACTCATTTACTTACGAAATTTTTTTATTGTATTCTTTTACTTCATCTTTGGTTAGAGATCCTTCTCTTAATAATGCATCCAGTAAATCAATTTTTTACTCTTGAATCCATATATATTTTATCGGAAAATCAAGTTAAAACTTCCAATTTATCTTTCACTGCTTTACCGAGGTATATTTCCTGATAAATTCCTTAGCCGCTCTCGATAATCCTCCAACGTAATCATATGTTTTCTTAAGTAATCAGCTTTAGATAATAGTTATCTTCTCTTTCCTCATCTTTTTTGGTTATTCGAGAAATCTGACTCTAATGTTTTCGTTTTACCTAGCCATTTTTAAGTAAATTGATAATTTCTTTCATTTCATCCTTCGATTCATTGTACAATTTTAAGGGTCTTATAAAATCATTTTTCTCTAAAAATTCTATATCGAAATCTTTATCAAAATAGTAGATATCTGGAGTTAGAGGCTGTACAATAGCTGGAGGAATCTTATCAACGCCATCTTTCATAACCTTAAAATATTCTTCTCTAGCAATTACTTATTGTGTAAGTTTTTCGGTTACAGGCTTATAGAATTCATACAATGTTTTCTGGATGCCTAACTCTTGTTCAAGATTTTGTTCGTTGTTTCTCGCAATCTCCACCTAGTGCTTAAGTACTTTTACTTCACTTTTAACTTCTTATTTCACTCTTTTTGTAAAGCATTCTTATTATTATGTAAAAAAAAAAAAAAAAAAAAAAAAAAAAAAAAAAAATTCAGAAAATTTACTGAAAAATTATGTTTTACTGAAAGCAAATTTTTTTTAACAATAAATAAAAAGATGATTCCAATTAAATACTATACAGAACCAGAAGAATTAGCCGATGCAAATGAACATTATTTATTACCGAAACATCCTTTCATACTTCTGATATCTGGAGGTTCAGGTACTGGTAAAATGAATTTATTGCTGAATTTTATTTACGATTACCTTGATAACTTGTTTATCTGAGCTAAAGATATGTTTGAACCCAAGTACACTAAACTGAAAGAAATTTACAGTATGTTTAATGGTATGGATATTAACGATATATTAGCAAAGTGTCCAAAAAAGTGGAAGAAAATTATGCTCAAGTTATTTAAAAAATTCGAAAAAAAGGGAACTAATTCTCCGGTGATGTTATTAGACTATAACCGTGGATTTTATGACAAAAGAACCAAAAAAAGAGGAAAAAGTGAACGGTCTGAACCCATTTTGTAAAAATGTTGTTGCTTTTGATGACTATGTGACAAAAACCGACCAGAAGGGTATAGAAAATTCTACATTAGAGATCGGTGGAAGAATGCCTCAATCATTTAGTTTTCTCAGTCAGAACGTCTATTGTTATCAGGAAAAGCTGTGTAACTACTTAATAATTTTTAACCTCCAGCAGAGAGAAATTCAACAGATCATAAGGAAGGTAGATAGTAATTTAACAAAAGAAGTGTTCAATCGATTGTACAAAAAGTGCATGCAACAACCATATGATTTTTTTATACTTGATTTAATGAATCCAGCTTTAAGACACCGAAAAAATATTTCATTCCTGTGAATAAAGAATCTGAAGACGATTTTATCAATAATCCAGTCTACTTACCCAGAGAAATATACATGAAACAAACCCAAGTTAATGGGTATGAATATGTGAGTAAATAATTTTTATATATAAATAAAAGAATAGCTGAAAGAAAAGAAAATAAGTTGTTAACTCTGCAATCAATAATTTACCGTTTGAAGTACATCTGCCTGGTCACCAATTTACAGGGCTAGGAACTCAATTGCTCAAAGGTAAATCTAGATTAAACTCTGACTTAACATATAAAGAATGGCGATGGACCAATAATAGAGTCGATGAAGCTTCTTATAAAAACGATATGTGTTACCTAAAAAACAAAGATTTCGAAACAAGAAACAAAGTATGTGACTCAAACATGATAAAAGAACTTGAGGATATTCCTATTCCAATTATTTGGGAAAGATTAGATAGAGATGTTGTGAAGCAAATTATAAAAGTAAGGAAGACGTTTGAAATGGACTTAAAAATAGACCTATGATGAAAGGAATCTGCATGAACTATGGTTTTAAAAAAAGTCGTTTTTTACCCTCTGAATTGGTAACTGAGAATCTCAAATTATTATCACGATTAGTTATTACGAACCAAAAACAGGATTTTGCGGCATAAATGAACTCAGTAGAAAAACTTGGTTTCTCATAAAAAAAAAAAAAAAAAAAAAAAAAAAAAAAAAAAAAAAAAAAAAAAACCATAAAAAAACATAGAAAAACTCAGTAGAAGTCTCGAATTTCTTACTCCAACAAGACTTTTACACAAAACATAGATCACTCATCATTAAATTCAAAAGAAGGAGAACTTATGTGTCAATGGCAATATAACATTAATGATCAATGTCAAGCAGAATTTTTTATATTTTTAGAGCAATTATCTTGTTTTAATGATGATTATAACTACTTGCGAACAGTCATACACATTTTTAGCAAATACGGTTGGGCAGTGCATATTTAAAGAAAAACAGGTGAAAAAGTAACTAAGACATTTAAGAAGATTTTCAAAGCAAGAATTCCATTAAAAATCTAAACTTAAAAGAGGATTCAGTTCATTATCAAAGAGATCCTGCTTCTGTTCAAAGAGAACAATATCCATTGGTTTACTGCGGAAAATGTTGAAATCAAATGCTCTGTGGTGGAATTGTCCAACAGAACTCGGAAGTATTCAGCATCTAAAAATACAAATGAGTACATGGATGTTTTCGATGAGTTAGTGAAAAATTATGACAACTCTTGCCACTGAAGCTTAAAAATGACGTCGGTTGAAGCCAGTATGGAAGAAAATAGTGGTGAAGTCTACCACAACTTGTTTAAAGAAAAAGAGATCCCTAAACCAAGTAAGAGATGAAGTTCGAATATCAATATATAAAACAATTTGTAGAAGAGGTTATCAAGTAACCTTTACAGAAAAAATAATTGTCATTTCTGAAGTATTAGAAACCGATCCAATCACTAATAGAATAAAGGATTCAAACAATGAAAATATAAAAGGAATCTTTTATGAAAATAAGATGGTAAAGTATGATAAAGAGGACGAATGTATACGAAATTGAAAAATCTTCCGAAAGATGGAGAATAAATATCTAGTAAAGTGGTAAGGTTATATAGAGAGTTGCTGGATATATAAAAAAAATATATAGTGCTTATTCTATAACAGCTCTTGACAGCTATTGAAAAATGCAATTTAATGAGTCTCTCGAAGGCGGCTCTACATATTTCTTCGTTCTAATCAAGGGTTTTCTTTGGTTTAGGTAATTAGGATATGATAATGTATTTTCCACAACAGAGGAAATAAAATATATTCTTTGCTGATTAAGTTTTTCCACTCTGGAAACAATTATTTATATTTATGGATAAACTCAAATTATTCAACCAAAATCACATCTTCTAGGGGATATTATACTCATTTAACCATTTAGTAAAAAATTTCATGCTGCTTTGATTCCTCTGTTGCATCTTCACCCGGGAATATAATTGAGCATTATCGGGAGGACGTTTATCAGGATCATGTATCATTTCTGTGTGACATGTCATATAAACGTAATACTCATTATCGTCTTTTGTTATATACCTGTATTTACATTCTTCATCTTACATGTTTATTTAAAAACGTCTTTTCTTTAAATAGAGAAAATATTCTCTTTGATGGAATCCCTTAATTTCATAAAAGCCGACCTGACGTGTGTGACGGGTAGTTTTACTTCCTTAGCAAATAACTAAATTTTTTGGACAAACTTCCAATGATAAAATTTTTTCCCACTGAATCTGCATCTTCATCTCTTATTTCTCGGACCATTTATTGCAGAAGCTTTACTGCATTGCTTTTATTAATGCTGAATATTAGAAAAATGAGGGAAACTTTTACAATATTTTAAGCACCTAAGTAAATACAATTAGTATATAAAAATGGAAAATTTGAAAACTGTTTGACAGTTACAAAATTACTCTCAGGAAAATAATATTCGAGTATACTTGAAACTTTAAAAGTCGAAACCAATTGACCATATAATCAAAATGATGATATTGTTTCAGTTCCACGAATCCAACATAATCCTACAGATAACGAATCTTACATGCAAAAATATGAACCTATGAGTTTAACTGCTTATATCAAATATAAACATGGAGATTATAAACCATCAAATACGCATAGAGGCTCTAATGAGACCGAAGTATTTTATAATACATTGAAAACCTTAGAAATAAAAAAAATATGATAAATCAAATTGATGTCTGGAGACGAAGAGCATTTCAGAATGTCCGACATATATTATATATGTGAATTGAATATCAAAAAAGTGCCTTCACTATATTCAGTCTGGGAAAATAAGAAATTTGAAGAAGTAAGAGATGACGACTGTTTAATCTATGCATCAAAATATGATTCAAACTATAGTGGTCCAGATGAAAATTTATGAAATTTAATGTACCATAACCCTTCTTTTATTCCGGTGTTTTAGCATAACTTATTTGAATATGATTCACACATTTTTGTATTAAAGAGCTGGGATGCAATGATGGTAACATAGATGTCATTCCAAATAATAATGAAAAATACATTTCATCCGCTAAGGAAGTCGGAACAGAAATGGTGGATAAAGGTGAAGGTAAAAAAATCAATTCCCAAAGAATAATTGAGATTTATTGATTCATTTAAGTTTAGGGTTAGTAGCCATGATAGTTTGGCTAAAAACATGAAAGAATTCAGAGAAACAGACAAATATTTTCCTAAGGGCAAATTATAGCTTGTCACCAGAAACGGTGTATATCCATATGATTATAAGGACTCATGAGAAAAATATACAAAAACTAAATTACCATCTAAAAAAGAATTTTACAATAAAGTGACTGAGGCTGATTTATCACATAATGTCTATTTCTATGCCAAAACGGTATGGAAAGCTTTCAGTATTAACAATTTAGGTAAATGTTCCGATTTGCATCTGAAAACTCATGTACTGATGTTATGGAACATTTACAGATGCATGCATTAAGATTTATGAATTGGATCCTGCATGGTACTTTACAGCAGCTGGATTGTCGTGGGATGCTATACTCCAAAGTACTGAAGTTGAACTGGAATTACTCAATGATTATAACATGATGCTTATGCTTGAAAAAGGCTCTTGAAGAGGTATTACTCAATGCTTCAATAGATATGGGAAAGCTAGTAATAAGTATATGATAGACTTTGATAAGAATAAAGAATCTATTAATTTAATGTATCTAGATGCGAAAAATTTATATGGATTGGCATATAAATATTTTACCATATGGTGGTTTCCAGCGGGGGAGTACTGAGCTATATGTAACCAAAATACTGGTAGACTCTGACACAAGATATATATTAGAATGTGATTTGCTATACCCTGAATTAAATAACCCACACACAACTTCCATTCAGACTTATTATTAGCGTCTGAGAATAGAATACTTGATGATTCAAGGAAAAGTAAATTACTAATAACTCTATACGAAAAAATGAGCATTATGTGGTCCATTTCAAGGTTTTAAAACAATTTTTAAATATGGCTATTGAATTGAAAGCAAATTCATATAGTTTTAGAGTATAAGCAAGCACCTTAATCCACAGTCGATTGTGGAATGTTCAGATCACTATATATGTCCTTTAAGGATCAGCCAAACTATTAAGGGCAAGTTTTAAAAAGTCATGAAACAGCTTTATCAAATTAAATTGAAGAACAATATTTCGAAAAGAAAAACAAGTTTTTACCAAATACAGTTTTAACATATGCTAAATTCAAGTTAATTTGTATAAATTCATATCTACGCAATCACATTATGACTAGAAAGATTATGACATAACACGCACAACCATATATGAGTTTCATCATTTAAACATTACTCATTTCATAAATAATATCTTACATTCCGAAAAAATTTCAAATGAAATTTCTATACCCTTGTACTTTGACAGTCAAGATTAAAATGATATAACGATTGCAACTTTACGAAAAATTCAAAGGTCGTAATTTACATTACATTACTTACAAAATAAATTTTTACTATTATATCATTAATGATTAGTTTTTACATTATTTTAATTAAAGTTTAGCAACATATATTTTTATGAAAAAAGTTGTGGTTATTAGTAAGTAAATAATAAGAATGTTTTTTTTTTTTAAACAAAATGCTCACCTTTTTCAGAACCGTCGTAGCTGAAGTCAGGTACTAAAAATGTTTGAGAATCAATAATCAGTATGTTACCAGAAGAAACTCCTTTTGATGTGTTTTGCAATGAACCAATTAAACGTGGACGAGGTGCATCTAACATTTTTGGGAATATAATAGATCCAAAACTAGTCTGAAAAAAATAAAGAAAAAGGAGAGATGCAAACAAAAATTTAGTACAAGTTATTACAAACAATATATAAATTCCATAATATGATCAATTTAAAACAGATATTATTTAAATGAACCTTATTTAATTTTAAATGAAAACTTTTTTAAATTTGAATAATTTCAAAGATTTAAATAATTTGAAAAGAGTCTTAAAGGTTGCAAAGAATTTTAGGAAATTTCTTGATCAAACTGTTCCATTTTTCAAATTCATTACTATACATTCAGGAACATAGAAAATATCGCACCAAATAGGAAGAAAGGTGATTGAGCGAAACTTTGCAGATAAGTACAATGAGATCTGGTATGCAAATGATCCAAGTTTGGTGCCAATTAAGTAATTTAATATTTCTCAACATTATTAGTATAATCTGCATATTTCCCTAAAATTTTTTATTCAATCCACAATGAAAATTCTATCATGTGAGTGAGATTTTCTTTCATTCAAAAACAATTCCCCTTTTTCAGTTAAGACATATTAAGTTATTGGTCTTAAGGGCAGTTATTGGCTATAACTGCAACATAGAACGTTACTGAGTATTAAAATCCCTGAATATTAGCTTTCAATTTTCTATAGTTCCATTATTAAGATTTCCCTTTAAAATCATTTATTAAAGCGCCTTGAATTTATGTAAAACTGAAGACTTATTTCAATTCTTATCACATTGTAATGGTTTTCTGTTTTTCATTATATAATGAGTTATATCTTTCTTGGATGATGATATTAACATAAATCATAATTGAAAATATCAAAATTTCTTTACATAAATTTGATTTTTAATTTTTTTCCCTGGTCACATTAGAATTTATATAAATGTATAAAACGTTATACTATAAGAAATGTTTGAGTTATACTATAAGAAATCTATCGAAAATCAATCTTTTCTGTTATACAAACTGGGTTTTTTTTTTTTTACTCCAGCCTAAAACAGCGCATAGGTTTGTTTTTTTTATATAAAAGTGAAAGTCTGGAAAAGTTAGAGCAAAGATTCTATGTTTCTTTGATCATTGTGTTTACGCAAGAAAATATCTAAGCGAGTCTTGTTTCAGAGTAAGGGAATTATATTAGTTTGGACTATTTATATATTAATAATAAATTTGACTAACAAAAATAGCAATTATTTAATCAAATATGTAACTAAACATATCAGTGAAATATTTTGATGAAAAATATACAAACCTTTAGCAATACGAATTTTTTCCATCAACTAGAAAAGGATAAAAATAAGATGAAACTTACTTTAAAATTTCTTATTATTCATTTTGTATCCATACTTCAATAAATAATGGACACAATGGAAACTGAAGAATAAAAATTTAATATATATTAACTAAGAAACTTATATACTTACACTATTTTAAAATTTTAATGCTTATTATTCAAATCATGTGTTTGTTCTATTAAATTAAATATTAATAACGTAATATTTGATAATAATTCAGCAGTATCAAATCGTGTGATTTTATATGAAAGTCTACAAACTCTTACTTGCTAGCAATCTGAAAAGAAATCGTGTTTATTTTTAGAATGTTTTCAAGAATATTGGAAAAAAAAGAAAGTATAAACAATTTTAAACTTAACAAATTATACAAGGAAGTCTAGTTGAAAATCTGTGGATTATATTAAATAAAGATTCTTAATAATAATTGGCATGGATTCCTTTCATAATAAAACATTTGCTTACTATGAAACTACTAAAAGTATTTATGAATGAAATGAATAACTCATTATGACTTTTTATAAAGATAAGATAAAATGAAATTTCAGGAATGTGCACATTGTTAAAAATTTTCAGCATTTATCAATTACACACAACCGCGCACACGTGTCTTTATTTCACATTATATCATCAAAACTTCCATTAATTTTGTTTTTCATCAAATTTATCCAGCATAAAATTTCTTATGGTTCTCTTTTTAATATAATTGATGTATATATTTAAAATATTTTTTGAATAAGATTTAGTCTGTAATTTTGTACTGCTTTGTAAAATTAAAACATATTTTTGGAAAAAAAATGTAATATAAATGATAACATAACATTATAAATAATTTTTATTTTTGAAAACATAGGTATTCTGGAAATGTTTTATAAAAGGTCAAAATATTATTGCGAAAAAGCATCATAAAACTTGCCAGTTACTTTTCCATGGTCATTGTTCAATCAAGATCAAGATAACAGAAACAATCAACAATCGACAACAACCAGATCAATAACAAGATGACAAAAAAATTTCAAATATATTTCGAATAGGTTTTGCTGAATTAAGTCCTTAAAAATAAATAAAAAAGATGGCTAATGACTGAGTAGTTAACGTTCCTGACTCGTGGGCTCTTGGTACCGGGTTCGAATCCAGGGTCGAATATATAAGGACGTTTCTTTCTCTCTCTCTTTTTGTCTTTCTTCTTCTGAGATGATGGATGAATGTGACCCGCCCTATAAAAGGGCTTAAGGTGGTGTGGCGTGGGAAATGCTACTCGTACCTCCGTGACTTACCAGGTACCAACTGGGTAATGCTAAAATGAGTAGCAGTTTCTGGCCTTGGTGTGGGCAACGGGTCCAATCACCCAGTGCCCCACCATTAGAAAAAAGAAGTTTTTAAAAATAACTTATTCTCCTTTACCTCTTTGTAAAACTATTTTTAAAAAAGATGGAAAAAGAATTTCAGAAAATTTCAATTAAGTTTTATTTATACAGTCAAATTTGTTTTGTGGGTTGCAAATAGGAAGAGAATAAAAAATATTTCAAAGTTTCAAAAATACTTTTTACATCATAAATTTTATTTGAGGTGAAGAAATAGAGAGAGACTACATAAAAAAAGCCGCATTTGTCTCATATTTACGAAATCGTGACAGTGTTTTCGAAGTGAACAATTAAACTACACATGGAAACATTTAAAAAAAAATGATAATTTTTCAATTTACGCATACAAAATTTTCAAAATGACATATATATCTAAGAAGAAAAAAAAATTATCGTTAATCTCACTGTAACGTGAATCTATAACCGCTTCAGCTACGGAAATAACTCTGAACATGAAGCGTTTGCTTACTTGAAGGAAACTATTGAATGTGCTTTATTGGAAATCTTGATAGTAAATAAACATAGGGCTTGAAGGCAAATAGTACCTTACCGTGTATATATGTGCACTGACAGAAACTATTACAATGGTATTATAGCGACAGCGCTGTTGGAATTCATATACTACGCAAAAAGGGCATTAAAAGAAAATTTATACAAAATATATCGCACAAAAAATGGCATAGAAATGGATTCCCTAAAACTGAGATTGACTCAGTACAGCTTACTAATACCATATTCTTACAATTATTTAACTTACACATAATACGACGAACTCTATATAGCTTAACTTTAGGCATTTAAAATTTTGTATCTCTTTAATAACAGTTATTTTCAATATTGATAGGAAATATTATTTCAAAAGCTAATAGAACCAAAATTTAAAAAAAAAAAAAAAAAACATTTTTAAAATTCCTTACATCATAAGCAAATTCTTAGAACAAATATTTTTCTGATATTTTAAATTTTCTAATTAGAATTATTTTTCATTCAATAAAAAATCAAAAAGTATTACATAAGAACATAAAAGTTTATGATAAACATCATTAAAAACAGAATTTGTGCAAAGGAACTAGTCTATATTGTATATTCATAAAAACTCAGACTTGGCTCATTAATTTCAAACATTTGTCAATATGATTGAGGAAACGAATCAAATAATAACTACATGCAATTCAAAATGGAAAATTACAAGCCAATGCAAAGATACTTTATTAACTATTAATTATTAAAGATTTGCAGATATGGAAGATTAGTTCATACTAGAAAACAATTTTTAGTACAAAATCGTTATTAATAGAAATTAAAAAAATTTATAAGAAATAACATACTTTATGTTAGTCAAAATTTTAAAAAGAATCATCTTATTGAAATTGATTGAAGCTTAATTTAATTTTAAAATAGCCAATAGTGAGCAAGCATGTATATAAAAAAATTTCATTACCATTAAGAAATAAATACTTTCTTCCAACTTAAAAGTGACGTTTCAAAAATCAGTTGAGGTTGATATTATTTTCACTCATTATTTTTAATCCGTAAATACACAATTGGGTTAACTCTATTCTGGATATCATTAATAAAAATGATGCACTTGGTTTTATCACAAATTATTAATAAATCGTAATTTATAGAAGTTATATTATTTGTTATGTTTTAAACAGGGAGTTCTCATTTTATGCAAAAATCTTTTAAAATATTAAACTAACATATATATATATATATATAAACATAAATAAACAACATAACAAGAGTAATATGAAGGCTTAGAATATATTTAAATGACTTATAGATATCTAAAAAACCAAATTATGCATAAAAAATATCTGTAAGGAAACATCAGTTTATTTTTTTAAAAAAAAATAAGTTTAATTTATATAATTAGTACATGTATAGAATTTTATTACACATTATTCTTTCGAAAACACAAGCTATTGCAGTACAAACAAAGAATGATGGTATAAGAAGTGTTTTCTACTAAATCTCTTACATTTTGTTGAAATAAAATGAAAAAAATGAAAACTTATTATATTACATGTAATTTATGAGATTTTAACTCACGAGATATTTTTTACTCCAGACCGATAACCAAGATATGTTTTCAAGCTTCATATCATCTGGAAGATGGAGAGTTATGTTTTCATCGTGAAATTCCGCCAATGGCTCTGATCTGAAACAAAACCACTGTTAAAAAAATGTTCTTTCAAAAAACATGATTCAGATTCATATAAATTTAACTGTGATTTATTATATATATATTAGGTTGGGGAAAAAGAAATCCTTTATTTTTACGTGAACTTTATGTAACTTCTTTTGGGTTCACTTTGTAAAAAGGTTTAAAACAGCTTTCATGTAGATTTTTAGGTCTTGCGCGTTATGACTGCTGACATGCGGTTAACTTCGATCATTTTTGATATTTTATAGACATTTTCGACGATGCTATATCCACATGCGAGGTGCATCTCTAACATCAAAAATACCCAAACGGAATCAACGAAACAAAAATTGTACGTAACTGGTTGTTACAGTCTTATATAGGACGACAAACACCTTTCACAATTTTAGCCACCCGGCTATCTTTTTCGCCGTTACAAGAGAAAAACGAAAATGTATCGAATTTTCTGTTTGTTGTCTTCCATTTTTAAAACCTTGTACTTGTAACTGAATTAATCAAACAAAAAACCGCAAGAGGATATTTTAGTGTCAAATGTCACCTTTCCAACGAGCATAAATCTGAAATTGTTTGATAGATACCTCGCGAGATATCGATCACTACAGACGTCTACCGAAAAAATAATGGATTACTTTTTCCCCAAACTAATATATATATATATATATATATACTCATTTCCATAAAAAATTTGCGCACCAAGAAATAATTGTGGGATCATAAGGAAACTGGACATGAAATTACATGATGGGCACTTCGGCACATAGGCATATGATAAGAAATGCAGCGTGATTGCGCATTCCGTGAAGCCACTAGAGGACGATGAATTTCGCTCTCTTTGAAGCATTAAACAGGTAGACAGAGCTTGTTTGAGAATACTTAATATTTTGCATAGGAAACGCTGTGGTAGACATGCCATTACCATGTCTTCGAAGGCAATATGAGTAGGTGGTAGAGTTCGAGAGGGAAAGAATCATCGGGATGATGGAAACTAGGTGGTTAGCTCGGGGAGTAGCAACACAAGTATTTCCTTCTGATTATATTGTGAAGTGGTGTTGGGACCAATGGACAGAAGAAATGTCATTTATATGATGACCAAGCTCAAGACGCTCTCAATAGACCTGTCGTCGAACAGGCAATCACATTATATGAAACGTCCTTTTAGAGCCAGTTGCCTCATTGGTCATTGTCCAGAAACAGGTAGCACCTTCACTGTGACTTCCTTTGTCTTCCCGAATCATCGCAAGGTGCCTAACTGAAAGACATCTGGTAACGCCCTTTACATGTGCTACCAATGACACCCACTCATTGACATCTCCGTGTGGAGTGGTATCGCTCAAGACGGGATAGGACTGCAACAGTATGGAATACGGTCATCTTCAGCGAAGAACATAGATTCAATTTGAGCAGTGATGACAATCGTGTTCGTGTGTAGAGGTCCCGTGGTGAACGCCTTAATTATTCCTTCGCTTTACAACGACACACCACTTCCACAGTTGATGTAATAGTATGGGGTGCCATTGCTTACGATACACGGTGACCCTTAACATTGATTCAAGGCACTATGACAGCCCTGCATCCATGACATTCTTCAGTAACTTGTATTTCCACTCATGGCTATTTTTCAACAAAACAGTGCTTGGCCACACATAGCAAATATATCACAAGATTGCCTTCACCACATTAACACCCTTCCCTGGACAGCTCGATCCCTAGATTTGTCACCAATTTGGATTTATTGAGAACGACAAGTTGGATAGCCTTCGAATTTGATCGAATTGGAGGTGCTTTTACAGCAATTGTTGAACGAGATGTCTCAGATCATCACACAGAACTTGTATGCTTCAATGCCCGCTTGTGTCGCATCGTGTATTCGCGCTACAGAGAGTCCAACAGAGTACTAAGACTTCCAATCATTTGTACTTTTTACAACAATAAATTATCTTTTTTTTATTTTTTTATTTTCTTATCACTTACTTATATCAAAGTAGTACTTACAATTGTAAAATTTCCTTTCATTTTGGTGACTTTTCCTTAGAGCACAATTTGGCGATGAGTGTATACATGCAATTTTTAAAAAGTAATAATTGAAGTTATTAATATTTCGGGTATTTACGGAAATACAACCATAAAATGTGTTTACGATAATTTGATGTATGCAATAATGGCACATAATTTTACTTAATTTCAATGATTTTAATCAATAATTGTGATTAAAATCATTGAAATTATGTAATAACATTCAAAAATAAAATGTAGTTTATGTTAAATTTATATATATATATATATATTATGATTCAAAAACAAAATGAAAAAGTTAAATGGTTCAAACTGTGAATATAATTTTTTAGTCTTCTCAGTAATAAAATATATGTATTTGTACAATCATTTATATATCTTCAATAGCGTGTAGTGATTTTGCTTATCTTTGTGAATAATACATGATATTAGTTTAATTTTTCATTCATTATTAAAATGTATTCTTCGATTAAATGAAGAGAAAATTATTACAAAACAGATACGTATAATTAATTACCCCATGTATAGTTATATAATGTTTATCACGATTACGGTCACTTGAACATTACGGTCCATTATCGTGTATTTAAATCTTAGTCAATAAATACACGAGAAATAATGATGAAGTCCCGTCTCGTGATAATATTCTCTAAATATTTCTTTTTCAAAAAAATATTTAGAAAATATTTCTCTTCTAATTTTAAAACTTAAATTTCTGGTATAAAATTTATCTTAGTATCAGAAATTTCTAAGTTTTAAGAGTTGTGTATTAGTATATTTTGTATCACTTGACAATCATTTATATTTTATTTCAAAAGTATTCTTTTTTAGCTAAGAAAGAGTGAATGCCTATAAATTTTTAATGAAATTCTTATATACGATATGTATCTACAGTTTTTTCCTGCTAATAAAAAATGTGATTTCTTTCTTTTGCTTTTAAGGTGAAACTTAAAAATGATGATCCTTGTTTTAATACCCAGACATAGCTTATAGTAATATTTTAGTATGATATCAATGTTGAAGCCACAGAATTTTTTAACCACGTCCTTGTGTTTATATATAATGAAATATTAAAATCTCTTAATTATTGCTTTTTATTATTATATCTGATTTTATTAAGTTTCCCAATGAAAGGGCTCACCGCGCTCACCGTGCTCACCGTATGTAGGATAGCGTTCTTCGGAGCAATAAGGTCCTTAGTTTGAATCCAGCCACTATGGAACAATGAAAGATTGATGCTACGTTTCTGCATGCACATACGTCGATGTGTGTGCTTGGTCGTTTTCTAAATTTCTTCCCTTGCGATACGTCCCACTATCTATGAAAAGTCCTTCAGGAAGGCATTTAACGAGGTGGATAATAAAATGCTTTACAATTACTTTCGGTTGTTAAGCTGCCCACAACGCAATAGCAAAATTTCTCAGTTAAGATTGATTACGATTTTTTCTTCTCAATAACATTACCATTTACAAAAAACAAGAAAGTTAAACATTAATTAATTTAACTTGGATAAAATTTTAATCCACAAGACTAAGAAATAATTTAAATTATAAGAAATGAATTATTTTTTCCAAAAGCTTACATTGAAGGTCAATATTTATTTATCAAACCAAATTTATTTTCTAAAATAAAAAAAATCAGAGAGCAAAGTTTTTAAAAATGAACAATAGTCTTAGATCAATAAATTTAATATAAATATCAATTTACATCACACAGTCATGACATTTATATTGATATACATATTTTGATTTTTCAAATTTAATATTAATTTATAAACTTTCCTATTTATTATATATCTTTTACCTGAATTAACCATTAATAAATTTTAAGATACCTTCAAAACTGAAATACTTATGAGGAAAATTATAAAATATAACAAATTTCTTTAGACATATATGTAATTTAAGCAATGGCAAAGAATTACTTAAGGAGATATTTTTTTATTTTGTAAAATCATAAGAACATTTTATGAGAACTAATAAACTCTATGATATTAAATTAAAAGTCTACCATATTATTGTTGCTCAAATTTCAATTTCTAATATAGCATCTTCATAAATGTTAATTTTCTTTTCAATATATATACAGGGAAGAAGAGTGAATATTCTGAATATATTCTCTCTTTATATAGTATGGTAATGCTCATTTGTATGAATTAGTGAACATGAATCAAACAAAAGTAGGCTTTATTGAACTCACAGTATCCCTTCACAAGATCATCTATCCAAGAAGAACAATAACAAAAAAATATTCCTTAGTATGGAATATGCCCTCCCCTTACTTCAATGGTTGCTTCAAACCGTCTCCCCATACTCAGCACTAGATTGTCCAGCAGTTCTTGCGGTAAAAGTGAACATTCCTCAATCAGCATCTGTTTCAGTTGCTGCTTGTTCCCTGGGGGATGCAATCATGCAGCAATGCGTCTCCCCAAAGCATACCACACATGTTCTATGGAATTTAAATCAGGGGAGTACGCTGGCCAATACTGCAGGCCAAAAAAACCCGAAACCATTCAGCAAGCACCATTGCTCAGCAATTGTGTACAGCAACGGAGCAACAAATGTCGCTGTTTACTGTGGCCAGGCGTCTTAACAAAGCTGGCCTATTTGCCCACCGTTTCGAACGCTGCATTCCGTTGACAGCTAGCCATCGGTGGCACCGTTTACTGTAGAGGAAAGAGCACAAAAACTGGATATCTGATCAATGAAAATGAAGGCTCTAGAAAGCTCAGGAGCACAAATACGGATACGCAAAATAGGATGATTTTTCACCAGACCCGAACCATCCCAACAGTGTCATTGTCAACCATTCAACGCACTACAGCCTCATCTATACCTCCCGTTGTACCCTCCACCATCTCACGGAGCTTATCTGAGGCGGGGTTACTCTCACTGAGGCATTAAAGACGTTTGCCTTTGACTCCACAACACTGATAGAATCGTCTGAAGCAGTGTCTCAGCCGATCATTCTGGTTGCCATCAGACTGGCATTGTATAATGCTCAAAAAGGAATCCTGCTTCATTCTTGAAGCAGATGATCACCGTGTTCGTCTTAGAGAAGACAGGGCCATCGGTACCAATCAGCATTTGTCTTACAAAGACATACAGTCATAACCCTTGGTGTGATGGAGTGGGATGCTATTTCTTAGGACAGCAGGCTATCATTAGTCATCCTCCATACATCTTTAACAGCTCAACGATATTTTGATACTATCTTGCGGCTGGTTGTATTACCCTTCATGGCACGTCATCCTGGGGCCAATTTATAACAAGATAATGTCAGGTCACATACCACGCGCATATCTCTGGATTGTCTCCATGTTGTTGATATTCTTCCTTGAACAGTAAGGTCACCAGACCTTTCACCAATCAAGCGTCCCTGGGATATGGTAGGCTGCCAGATTCGGGCACTACAAAATATATCAGATCTGGAGAAACAAATGATAAATGCATGGCAGAATGTGTCGAGGGATGACATAAGGAACCACTACCACTCCTTGCCTTAACGAATTAAAGCATGCATTGCAACCAGGGGAGGTTCAAATAACTACCATGAATGACCTTGATGGTATTTGACAATGATTTTTTAATCATTTTATTATCTGTGTATGAACTGTACGCTTATTAAATTTCATCAAAAACAGCCCCATCCACTATGTTGCTTCGAAATTTTTGCAAAAGAGTGCTTGTACGATCAATTTTATTAAGAAACTCTCATCCTTAAGGATATTTTTCTTTGAAATAGAATTTCTTCTAATAATATCAACTTTTAGAATTTTTCTATTGAATATAAACCAAAAATAATTCTTTTTTAGAACATTCACAATATTGCTGAAGTATGAGAAAATTGACATTTAATTTATTCGGTTTTTACAAATGATGCAAATACAAGATACTTTTTTAAGCAAATATAAGGAATATCCTCTCATATGAATTTAAATAAATGTCCCAAAAAGGAAACAACTAAGAACACTTGAATGAAATCCAGATTACTAATATTTATTAATACTAGTAATGCTATTAACAAAAGACTAAAAGAAGAATTTCACAGAATTTTATTTAAAAGGACAATAACTTGGAATTAGAAATTTGATATTATTGAACTAAAAGTTATATTTATAGACTGTCAAAATGTAAAATTTAATTTAAAATTTATTTAAAATAGTTTAATTCAATTGGATTGCGTTAAAAATACTTTCTCCTTTTTGTCATTTTTATTTTTATGATTAATTTAACTTTGTTCATCTAGTTTTATTCTTTACATCTATCATCAAGATTCATTAAGAGAGTCATATTTCTTATTATAAGATCAATTTTTGACGATTGTGAAATATTTAAACTAACAACACTGAACTTTATTTTTGCACTATACTAAATTTTTCTTTGTAACTCGAGACAACTGACTTAAGGAAGATTTACCGTATTACAAGATGCTTAGACACTAAAATTATTTATATTTTTGTACTTTAAAAAATAATTCTTTTTTCTAAGATCTGGGTCTTACTAAAAACATTTTTACTGCGTTTTAAAGATTTAAAAACAAATTTATAACGTTTTTGCATATGTTATTAATGAAATGTCTCTAATAGTTGCTTGGGTCACAAATTCTTCTGTTATGAGTTACATTTTTAATAAAGAATAAAGGACAGTACTATACATGTTAGATTAGGCAAAAATGTTTTTTCGTCAAAATTACTTTTAATGACAAGATATTCTGTGATCTAAATTTGAACTAAAATTTGACGAAATTTTGCTGCTATTGATCTGAATTCTCTGATTATGAAAAATTCTGATTAAAGAAAAAAAAATTTTGCTTTAAGAAATATTTTATACTATTTATTTGTGAATAATTTGAAAACAATTAATTTTCTCTTTAAATATAAACAACAGTGTGAAATGTGATATATATAAGAAGTAGGACAGTTGAATTCCTCTCATTTATGATACAGAAATTTAATTCAAATGTATGAGTTATTTATTGACAGCATAAAAACTTTATATATCACACTGAAATTATACATAATAACCAAAACATTTATAAACTAGAACTGAAAATAAAACAATACAAAGAGATCATGATTTTTCTTAAATAAAAATGTCACTGCAAAACATTCTTTGAAAAATATAACTTAATAATTAGGATACACTAAAATATTCTATTTAATTTAGCAGAAATCAAATTTTAATACATAAAACACTCAATTAGAATGCATATAAATATATCAATATAGATTTACAAAATGTGTTTAATCATCTTTTAATATTTAATAATCAATAATAGGTAACTTGTTCTCTGAATTCTCTTTAAAGCTAGATTATGTGAAGATTTTTTATTTTCTTTTTATATAAAAATACACTTATTCGAAGCCTAACACATCTTTTGTAATACACATATATCATATGTCTCTTTCAAGTAATATATTCGTCAGTGAAAGTATTATCAGTAATAAATTGTCTCCTTTCAAGATATTGAAATATGTCACTGCATTGTTTTATAAGTCTGTAATATTATTACTTGTTTCAAAAAACGCTAAGAAAGTGTTTTTACAATTTTTTTTTATCAAACTTAAAGTACTTTATTTACAAATATTATATACATATTTTCATTTACAAAGCTAATATGCGATGTAATGTAATTCTTCACACAAATATTGGATAGTGATAGCTAATGACAGCACAAAACAGAAATCTTAGATTTCAAATGGATTACCTGTGACTGATGATGATAAACATAAAAAATATTCTAGTGATAATTATAGTAGTCGTATCAGAATTCTAGTTGCGCTGAATTCCTTTCCACAAAATGACAATGCCTATTTCCTTTGGAAGTTTTTATTTTGACAAATTTAGCAACCTAACAAACATAACACAAAACTAAATTTCCATTATTAATCATAATTCTAAATTATTGCATGCCATAATTCACTGGTGCCAGTACGATCCTTCTGAGATCGTATCCAATTGATAACTGAGCTTGATTCCCCATCGGATAGGGAAGATGCGGACTTAATTCCCTTGTTTAGGGATCACTTTATCTAAGTTGCCACAATAATAATATTACTTCTCTGTCTACATGGTGGACAATGAAACATATAATTAAACCTGGATTAATTCTAATGGGTTGAAATTCTTATTTGGATATTATGTAGGATTTTTTTCCAGGATACTATGTTGTAAATTTGTTCTCATTCCTCATCTCATGGTTCAAGAGCTTTCTCACGAATAATGATTAAATGGCCTAAATCAAGCATGGGAAACTTAATGTTTCAACGCGGATAGCTTTATAAAAATATTAAGCTATGCATAACTTTTACCATTATAAACATTTTATTTTCAAGGCTACTATTTTTAAGCTATAAACATGTTTTAATTGAAAGCTATTTTGTTTAACACCAATTGTTTTATCTTGAGCTATGCATAACTTTTACCATAATAAACATTTTCTTTTCAAGGTTACTATTTTTAAGCTAAACATATTTTAATTGAAAGCTTTTTTGTTTAACACCTATAGTTTTTATACAGATAAATTATTTTTAAAGAAAGTAACTATTAAATTAACTAGTTATTTTTCCAGTTCATAACTTTTCTTTCACTCTCTTGGTCTTTCCGAATTGGAATCAAGAAAGAATCTGTGAATTTTCATTGGAAATTCCTTTTTTCACTGATGCAAAATACCTTCATGAGTACTTTTAGAAATATATTCAAGAATAACTAAATAGTACAAAATCTGCAGCTTAAAAACACGTTTAGAAATAATACGCTAAAACTCAGACGAAGTATTTTTGTAACAATTTATAGTAAGTAACGTTAGTTATTTATAAAAAATATTATTTATTTTGAATTCAACATAAAATTAATAATTTCCCACCAAGAGTTAAATTCCTAATTAAGTATTATATCATAAAAATTAGTAACACTTTGAACTAAGCATGATAATTGATACCTCTCCTAAATAAAAATAAGTTCCTCTTTACGATAAATTTTTATATCTAGAATAGATATAAAAAATGAAAATAAGAATAGGTATTAGTAATCAATTTTAAACTTATATTATATTTTCTTGAAAATAATATAAAGGAAGTCGCTAATTCTCTTTCTCACATTTCACCAAAGTTAATTCAAATTTCGCGGTTATCTATATTTTTATATGTGGCAGAAATTTCTCATTTAATTTTCTGCGTTCTTATATAAAAAAAGAAAAAAATGCTATAGAAGAGTGCAATAGCTGAAATGGTATGCATAACCAACTCCAACCAAGCGAAATAGCATTTCCCTTGAGTTCTGAAAATAGAGAAATTAATCTTCAATATATCACGAGTACTTGCATTGATATAATCTTTGAATAATAACTCTTGGATCCCAAATATTACGCTGTTATTGTGCACGAATAGGTGAGTTTCGTATGTAATGTATGATTAGTAACGTAAACAAAAATGTTAGAGTTCATATCTAATTTGGTTATTTATTCTATGAAATTTAATTACAATCTATGTGTTTGTTAAAATTTCTTCATATTTTATTTTATTTTATACATATTTATAATTGGCATAGATAATTGCATATTCTTCAAGTGACTGTCAATGTCTTTAATGATGGTTTTTAGAGATCTGAATGTCATTTTGCCAACTTTATTAACTTAAAATCATCTTAAGCGACAACACGTCACATTGCTATAGATAAATTACAGACAATTTGCTTATGCGAAACTCTTCATGAGCTATAAAAATGATATTTTTTATTATCCCTATTTTATTTAAGTGGTATTTCTTAAAAATATATTTCGCTATCCCAAAGAAATAGTATAATCATTATCGTTATCTTTTAGAACAATCATTTTTATATTTATTGACACTATTTTCATTCTGAATCTCTGTGATCTGATTATTTCTTCTCAGTCAACGATTTTTGTAATGTAATTTTTTGCATGTAAGAGGCATCTAAAATGAGTATAAGATGTTTAAAAATGTAAATTTTATATGCTTTTTAAAGGATTCTTTTATTTATATTAGTTTTGAAATTAATGGGTATTTTGTTCCATTTTATTGAGTAATTCTTAAATTTATGCTATCTAATTAATATTTTAGGCCAAAAGTCTAATGAAAATTCGATCCAAAATCTTTCTTAGTTCATCTCTTAAATGTTACAGTTCTTTTCTCTTAAATTAATTTAGTAATGAAATTAAGTTTTATAATTAAAGCTTTTAAAATTAAGTATTTCTTAATTTTTAAGAACTTTAACTATAAAACTTCTTTAATTATTAAAATTTCTTGATTGGTTAGTTTTCACGGTTCAGTTATATCAATTCTAGTCATCTTAAATTGTGGAGCAGTCTTAATTATTACAATGAAATATTCTCACTAACACTTTTATCAATATGTTTTATATTTTAATAATTATTGTTAATTTTCTTCATCTCTTTTTATTTTATTTTATTTTTAATTCTATAGTAATTTTGCTTTTAATTTTATTGTTAAATGCTATAATTTTCGTATTTTCAACTGGAATTACATTCATAAAAATATTCATGTCAATTAGTTAACTACTGCCTTCAAACTAGACTTTTTTTTTTTTTGTTTCGGAGTGAGTTAAATTAAGGAAACTGGAGGTTTTTTACTCCATTTCTCAGTAAATTACTAACGTACGTTTCTCAGAAAAACACAACATTTAAAATGAATTTTTCAATTTTAAATCCGATATTATTTAAATTCCTTGAGATATTTTGCTGAAAAGTTTATTAATAATTAAGAATAAACTTTTTTAAAACATTTTACACCACATATAGTTATCTATATTTTGTAGTTTCTTCTATATATATATATATATATATATATATATATATCTTTTCTTATTTGTTTCCTTTACATTTAATTTTTTAAATTTTTTTATTTCTTCTTAATTTATATAAAAGCAATGACTGGCTTACTTTTTTATTGTTCATTCTAAAGAAACATTACACATACAAGTTCTAGATGATTTTTATATTGTCCTCTGGTTCCCTGATGGAAAGAGAAGGATTTATACAACAGTTTTTCTCAAAGTTTATCTGTCTAATTTTTATTTCTGTCAATTAAATTTTAACTTAATTTATTTTTTGCACACTTCAACTTTCTCACAAAATTGTGAATTTTTCACTCATAAAATTTAAAAAAATGTTTTAGAAAAGAATTTGAATCATAGTTTAACTATATACTTGTGACATGACTGTGACATATTTGGGATTAACTTGAGATTTTGAGAAGCACACCAAAATAAAAAGGTAGTTAAAGAATATCCAAAATAGTTTTCTCAAATGAAATAATATTAAACACAAATATTTAAAAGGGCATCATATGTCAGAATGAATACACTCACTTATTTGTTACAGAAAATTATGCATTAGTTTTGCAATTTCGTAGTATAAAATCCTTTGGTACAAAATTATATTTTTGTAAATATCTTCAATAAAGAACAATGTTTTTCAATTACAGTAAATAAGACATTTTTCTTTTTCCTATAAAGTGAATAAAACCTGTATTCACATAATAAAAATAACAATTTTTTCAACAGCATTAACGTCAATATTTTTTACACCTTTGTGCGGTAAAACCACTGAAGCATTTTAATTGCTTCAGTGTTTTTACCGCACAAACTTTTTAACATATGACTTCATGCAAACAATTTGCTTATAAAAAACTATAAAATTATTTTTAAAGGCAAAATGCAAAAATAATA
This sequence comes from Latrodectus geometricus, assembly GCA_026290005.1. Classification (NCBI taxonomy): domain Eukaryota; kingdom Metazoa; phylum Arthropoda; class Arachnida; order Araneae; family Theridiidae; genus Latrodectus; species Latrodectus geometricus. The sequence goes on from JAPDSC010022835.1 coordinate 416,028, forward strand.
AATTATTTCACAAAAACTTTATATAAGTTTAGTTAAATTTGTAACAAATGCCAAATATATTTTTTAATATATAACAGATAATGTTTACACATTTTATATGAGAAATTTAAAAAATATCACTCAACATTTTCAAACTTTATATACGGGTTAAAAAATACAATCCAGGCAAAAAAATGGTTTTTGTTAATGTTGCAAAAATCTAGAAACGCACTTTCAAAGAAAATTTTTTTTTGTAATTTTTGCAGTCACAATACAATAAATACATCTTTTATCACTCATACGGAATGAAACTTATAAATATTCTTAAAAATAATAGCTTTGAAGAATGATAAATAAAGCATTAAAAATATCCTATATGAGTGTGATGCTCTTGCCCTACAAGATTCACTACTCTAGGTAATCCATATCCTAAAGAGTTACACCTAAACTCCATTGGGGGCCTATCAGACATTATAAACAAAGTAGGTGACCCAAGATAATGGAACTAGGAAAAATTGGGCTTGGAGCATGGTACAAAATGCAACAATGCAGAGGTGCCACATATCTGACAAGCTCAAGAGAAGAAGAAGAAGAAGAAGCATTAAAAAAATTGTAAAGATTAAAACAGAATTTTTTTATTAGAGAATATTTACACCTTTAATTATTAATTACCCATCGCAGTCTATTCCGAAATACTTATTACTTTTCCTTTGAATTTAGAATGCATATAAACTACGAAAAAAAAAAAAAACATACCTTTCTCCACTAATGTTAAGAATGAACCCCGTATTATCTGGTCTATCACTGGAGCCTGTCCAAAAATATGCATCTGAAAGCATTAGTAGTATAATATTATTGAAGAGAAAAAGATGTTGTCAACATTCAACCCGCAATAAAGTAATATCAAAAGTTATTGACAAATAAATGCAGTGAAATGAGATACTTGTGTATTTTTATGTATGATAAAATGTTTGTTAATCTAATTCTGACATTTATAAAAATTCTGACATTCAGTTTATAAAAATATTTTTATAAAGTGAATAAAAAGTAGTATTAACAAGCAAATATGCTCTTCTAATATTTATTTAAATTTTATATTTCTTAAAAGTATTTTTCTCTTTTAAATTATCATTTCTCCAACCTCATGGAGTATATTCATTCTGCTAATTCGAGCTATATAATATATATATATATATAGAATGAAAATATGTTATCTGTTTGTAGAAAAATCCGCATCCTCGCATTAATTTAAACTTACTTTGCGAATCATTTTAAATGTAAATTACTTGGTCTTATAAACATTAGATTGAAAGTAAGTTAAAACTAAAACTAAAATTTTAACAATAAATAATTCATAATTTTAACTGGTTATGAAATATTTTGAGATTTCAATCTAAAATTTACGTAGTGATTAGTTGCAGTTGCTTCTGTGAAAAATTACAAATGTTTATGCAAAGATTTAAGAGCATTTAACAAGAAAGTCGTATAAAATCCAAGTGTATATTGAAAGGGGGAGATATTAACTTTTCTTACTTTTCCTTTAAATAAATTATAAAAATGAAGAAAATTTCAATACATAAAATCAGGGAAACTTTTGTATTTCTCCACATGCAAATGTGTTTTAATCTTTTTAGTTGTTAATTTTATATAATGTGTAAACTTTTTCTAGTCATTTTGTACTAGATTTTGTATGAAAATAGCTATTATATCATTTAAAAAGGAACTGTATACATTTAAATCGCAGATTTTAAAAAATGTACAAAAATAGACGACAGTTTTACCTTATAGCAGGAAAAAATTTTTTAATGATATTGAATTTGTCCTTATGTAATTAATAAATTCTCATGAACTGCTAAATTGAAAATTGTGATTTATAATATAATATTTTACCTGGTCCAATACCATCATAGTTGAAATTTTTTATATAAAGTGTTCTATCATCCACAGCATAGATATCTCCTCTTACATCGTGGAAATGGGTCGTAAAATTTCCAATGTAGACACCATAGTAAGGAGTACAGAATATCGTGCCTAAAAATATATAGTAATTTAGTTAAATTTTAAAAATTTTAAGCAAACTATTTAAAAACATTTGATTAAAATATTTTAGTAACACAAAACACGACGTATAAGGCCTTGTTCACCAAACACTATATGTAAATGAGTTTAAAATTAGTCTTCAAGGTCTAGTTATGATTAACAATAGAAAAAATGTTCTTTAATCAGTAACTATTCATCATGAATTCCAAACAATTAGGTAAAGATGACTGTTAGCAATAAAAAAAACTATTTAGAAATTTAAAAAAATATCCAAACTACAAAAAAGAATCAAATTTTAGACTAAAATTAAAAATACCAGCATTAAAATGAGAAAAGAGTCATAATTTAGTTCCAAATTTTTTCGCAGTTTCGTCACAAAAGCCGATACTCGTTTAAAAATTATTAAATTACTAATTAATAAAACATACCTTTTTAATAATTAGAGTTTTACATCAAATTAAAGGGTATTAATTCTTTTTAATGTATTTGTAATAGTAATTTTTTTAAATGAATTTACTCAAATTAGAATTACATTATAATTTTGTTTCTCTTTTAAAATAACAAAAAATGCATTCTATTTAAATTGACATTCATATTAAAATAACTAAATATTTTAAAAAGGAAATAAATGAAATATTTTAAAAGTAAATTTTACATTTAAAATGCTAAAAAATAACTATTATTATCTTAAATTTTCAAAATAGTAAAAATATTACAATATCTTCATAATACCTAACAGTGAACATAATTTTTCTTTATTTCAAATATTAAAGTGTGTATAATATTTTAACAAGAGTAATCTTATGAATAATTGAGATTATGTATAAAAAACTTTGTTGCAACTAATGTGTTATTATTTTATAAATACTTTATAATCATTTTACATAAATATAAATTTTAAAATAGATTTGAGAAGTATCAACCAAATTTTTTGTTCTTGTAAACATAATTCTCAAAACTATAAGACATTATATATAAATTCAGAATACCCATACAATAATACATACGTAGTAATTTCAAACTACTATTCTGAAATCAAATTCTAAATAAAAGTCAAAATTTTATTTTGATATTGCTATTCGTCGAATTATGTCAAAGAAACACTAAGGATTGAAATGTACTCAGTATATTCTTAGGATGTGGATTACAGAAGGTATTTCTTTGAACTGATCGAAATAACTGCAGGATGAAAATAAATAGTATGGCTATGAAAATTTTCTTTTTTGAGAAAGTTCCTTTTAAGCTTAAAATATTAGAATGAAAAGTACTTTTCACTCTTTACTTTTATTTACTGTTCTATAAAAAATAATGGATATGAATCTTGTCATTCGCAATCACTTCCTTAAAATTATTTAAATTATATCACCCTTAAGTTTTTATATTTGGTGTTATAAATATTTCAAAAGAGATTATTGTTTCTGTAAGAATTGAAAAATTTTGAATTTAAAATTACAGAAACTCAATTAAACGTTAGTTGCATAAGCCAACTTCGTATACTACTATTTAATTATTAAATTTTATAAATTATTAATATAAACAAAGTGAACTAATAATCAAATTAAAAAACATGAGTGTTGCAGCATTTAAAGTAATTAATATTTTAAAAATTGCTTTTAAAAAGCGTTGAAAAGTAAGTTTTATAAAGTGTTTCACACTAAATTAAAAAGATTGTTTTAAAAACCATTTGTGTAATCTAATAAGTTTTCCCGGATTTTCACAATATTGTGCGGAAAATTTCTATTTTTCTCGTAAATATTTTTTAATGGATCTCATTCTTCATTTAAAATCCTCTTTATAAGATTTTTTTATTATATTGAAAACTAAAATATTAAGCAAGTGATTTTCTAAATTTATATGGATGCTACAACCAATTTTAATAGAGAGATTAAAAAGCATTGAAGTTGAAAATATAAAAAAATAAAGACACGTTAAAAGAAATTGATATTTAAAAATTTCTAGTAAATTCGCTTACAGGAAAGAAAAAATTTTGGTATATTATTAAAATGACATTTATAACTTTGAGGACAAAATTTACAAGAATATAACTAATGCAACATCAAAAGTTTAGAATGTGATTATCCACAAAAAATTATCATTTATAAATTTGATTTTTGTGAGCATTTAAAACCAAAAATAATATTTTTTATGAATAGTATTTACTTATTTCTTTTTATTTTCTCTTAAAAACGTAATGCTTATCTCGACAGTTCTTATATGAATTACATCTCTCTCTGTAAAATAATTTGTAAATTTTCAATCAATTTATTAAAATAAGAAGTATAACAAAATGCCAACTAAAAGTTTTTAATGTATTAAATGTATAAAATGTATTTAAGACCAAAATTTCTTAATCACCTTTCTCATTAATAAATTGTTGCCGGAATTATATAATTCATTGAAATAATTTTATTTACATGAAAATTTTATTTTTTACAATATTGTAATTCCGCTATCAAAGTATAAATATAACTGCATGAAAAAAATTATTCGAACCAAGAACAGTCTATGTAATACATTTAAGTACGTGAGATTTACCTGAAATTATTTCTCCTCGAAACAAAAATAACACAAAATTAGACCAAATGAATTATAGCAATAAGTGATATTTAAATTTAAATTAGCTTTCTAATTAATTACATAATTTTGGTAAAATATAAAAGCTTTTAAAATTATTTTATATGGAATGTAACAAATTATTAAGATTGTTTAATGTCTTTAAACACTTATGAATACACAAAGGAATTAAATCAAAAAATTTACATGCGATTGAAAATGGTTTATAATGTGATTAAGTACAGTTTTTTATAGTCAATATTTTTATTATAACTTAATAAGATGAAGAAAATCAGTTTTAAATTGGGTTACTGCTTTTAAAATTATTTATTTATCATAAATTATTATATTTCAGTAAAATTTCTATGAAGAGAAAGAATCTCTCTCTCCTTATATTCATATTAAAGTGTATCGTATAAGACCAAAATCGATATATTCATATTAAATTGCATCGTATAAAAAGACCAAAAATGATCTTTATGTATAAATATTTCTCTAAAATGAATATATAACTGTGCACCCCCAAATATATTTTTTATACATTTTACTTAAGTAAGCAAACTTAAACGAATTTTTAAAGGAAGTATTTTTTAAAAAAGTACCTTGCAATTATTTATACTTTTGGATAGTTTGAAAAGACTAAATTTATCAATATAATAAAAAAAAAATTTTTTGTCATAGTATACAATGGTCAATAATAATTACAAATATAAATATCATCCGATAAAAAATAATTGTAATATTACTATATTATAAGAGTTCAATAGAAATTACTAAAATATTATACGTAAATATAAAAAAATATGATGTCTAAGCATAAAAACACATTGATAAGATCATACAAACATGGTATTTTCAAGAGAACTTTACATTTTAAAACAATCATTTGTCAAACTTACCACTGACACTAAAAAAAAAAAAAAAAAAAAAAAAAAAAAAAAAAAAAAAAGATTTACTTTATTAGTATATTTGCACATTGCTGCTAAAAATTGTAATTTTATTTTCATTATGAAGAAAAAAAAAGGAGAAGAATGAGATGTTTCTTTTATATACGCTTTATTTCATAAAAACAGTCTGTTTAACTTAAAGTTTCCTTATGCATTGGACTTCATGAAAATATATTTTTGCAGCTTTGTTTTTTTGTTTTTTTAGTGTTTTTAATGAAAATTTATAAATCAGGATATATGCATAATGTCTAATTTATATATTTTTAAATCAATGTTAATGTGTACTTACTATAATTTTACAGATTTAAAAGCGGATTTTTCATTTCGTAAAGATATTTTACAAAATAACGAATTCATTATAATTTTTAATAGAGGTAGCTTATCTTTAAGATAATTAATTTTCAGAAATTGAAGAGGCAAACATATTCACAATTTTTTTTATTAAATTTATCCCAATAATAAAAATGTTTGTAATAAAATAAAAAAATTTTATTTTAAACTTAAAGTTTTAAGATGAGAAAAAATGATATTTTAATAATATAAAATAAAGGAAGTAATAATGAAATATTAATTGAGCTTTCAAATTTTTTATTCATAGTTTGAAGGAAGGGAAATAAATAAATATAAAGCTATAAGTGTTTTAAAAACTAGCATTTACATCTCTGAATTTTAAATAGGAATTAGCAATTCAATTCAAAACAGAAGAATTATTTTTTTATATTAAAAATTATGAAAATAATTTAAAAGGAACCATATAATTTCCTGTGTTACATTAATGCTAAAAATAAATTAATATTAGCTTTCTTAAAGAAGTAACGATATCGCTTTTATATATTATAATAAATAATCACATTTTAAAATTACATTAAGAATTTTTATTTTTCAGTTTTCTTGCATGTAAGCAACATACTAAATGCTTTAAAAACTTCACACAGTTTAAAAGAAATGAAATAGTTTAAGAATATTAGCTAGAATTTTTGAATGATCTCATCCTTTGAATAAATATAGCGTTGCATACGATTAACTCGTTGAATTAGCGATTAGCTTTCACCAGTGGTTAGAATTGGGTTGAAATAAAAGGATTCTGAGGTCATCGACTAGCTTCCGTTACCTGTCGACCTTGAACAAGGTAAATTCTAATTGAACTTCCTGAACACACTTCTGAAGGTCGAGGAAAACCCTTAGGCTGATATAGTCGCCCCACCTAATCTAAATTATCATTACACAGCTTGAGTATAGTAAATTAGCTTATGCAACTAATGTTTTCGCTCATTAGAAACTTTGATTAAAGCTTTTCAATATGGATCAATGAAATTCTCTGAATCAAATAGACGAGGAATCATGTCGCCTGCAGATATCAATGAATATTTCATAGCGATTGATAAATAGCCATTGTTACATAATTCTCAGCAAATACGAAATATGTAAAAAAGGGAAAATAAAGCATCTAAATATAAATTTGCTTTTGAGTAATTGAAATACTTTTGAACACACATTAACAGAAATATATTACTAAAATTAAAATATATAATAAGTGATAAGATTGTATAAAACTTCATTTCAGAGAAATATCTCCTTGTTTGATATTTCAATGTCTGTAAGTTATTTCAATTTAAACAAATTATAATATCTCTCTATTGTTCAGATATTATGCTACGACATATTATATGCATTATGCTATAATAAAATATAATTTATATCATGATAAATTAAAATTTATTGAAAAGATCAATAAAAAGTCAAAATTAGAATTATTTCTCATTTATTTTATGCTCTTTTGTTAAGGATTTGACTGAAATTTGCTTGAGAACAAAAATGGGATTTAAACTTCCCATGTTATTATTTAAAAAAACTTTAAAAATATATGTACGGTCACTTTAAACATAATTTATATTATACATTCTCAGTATCAATGAAAAAACAGTTTGCTGTTAATTTATTCTCCTAAAATATCCTAATAGCTTCCTCTCACAACGACACAAAATTGATAAATTTTGATTATTGTAATGTGTTTCTTTCTTTAAATTTATAAAATTACTCCTATTTCCGTAAAAAGCTACCCTTTTACCGTGTCTTTTAATATTTTATTTTGTTTCTACTCCTACTTTCACTAAAACACCAAATAAATACAAAGATATTTTTTGACGTACTCAAAATAAATAAATTATGGAATAATGTTTATAAAAGATTAATATTTTATATTAAATAATAAAATTTAATCTTTAAATAAGTATAAAAATGTCAAGGCTAAAACATTTTAACATTTATATTTTCTATTTGCATTTTAGTTTATTGAATATATTAATGTGCGTTATTTTTAAATATCCTTTGAAAATCTTCCTCGCGTTAAACCTTGTTGAAAACAATCAACTAAACTCATAAAATATTTTTAAGGACTTATAAAAATCAAATGAAAACATCAGTAAAACAGATCAATTTTGCATGAATTTTTATGGTTTGATTTTTAGAGAGACGTGCAGGGATTTTCTTATGTTTACTGAAAAATTCTCTGAATTGTCTAACAAAAACATCATAAGGCTTATAAGTAACTACCTCAATTATTTGAAACATAATCAATATTATTCTTTAGAAATTTTAAACATTGAAATTTAATATTTCTATATTTGTATTATAAATAACTATTACATTTAAAGCTGTGAACTTTTTCTGGCGTGCATGTAATGTAAGAAAATGAATAATGTGAAGTATGTATACAGAAAACTTTCTCTTAATTTATTAGTATTATTGGAATTGAAGCATTGTTTCATGTTGAAACTATTCTCTTTGCAGAAGCTGTAACACAAATCATTATTTTTAAGAAGTATTAATTTTTAGCAGGCATTTGTACTACATAATAAGGACCGATGACAGTCAATAAAAACACATTTTACTTTGAAACTCTTATAAAATAATTCCTGGAGAGGAGAAGCGTGGCACTTCACATTAACCTTGCGAGAATCAACAGTAGGTAGTTTCCATGAGCAAAGCTTTAAAAGATTTAAGGTAAAGAAAAGAAAAAAGGAAACAAAGAAGTAATGACCTTTTCTGCTTTTGAAATGTACCATAACTTTACTTACACAATCACAATCGAGGTGTGCAATGCGTGAAATGAAAACTTTGGTCAAAGAAAGAATAAAAGAGTGCATTGCTCGTGAACCAGATGAATACACTCCATTCCTTAAAATTGTCAGGAAAAGTTCACGGGCGTTGGATTCTACCCTGGAGAGTCATTCATTAGATTTCCTTCACGAAACATACGGTTTTGATCAAGATCTGTAAGTTCAGCACAGAGCAGTGTTTTGGAAGAAAATTCTCACTTCCTGTGATTTTAAGAAAGTTTCTGCTGTTTTATTAATTCCACCCGAGTTCTTAACATCGAATAAAAAAAAAGTAATAAGCAATACATATTTAAATTCATCAAACACTAATAATATTGTTACAATAATCAAATTATTAAAGTATAAAACTGTTATAAACTGTACTGAAATCTCAGCAGATGAGTTCATCCATTACATACAAAAATATAAATTTATTTAATTAAGTTTGCTACATATTAAACTACAATATGTCACTCCTTTTTTATTCATATTTGAATGTGAGTGTATCATTCCTTAAGCAGGTTGAAGCTAAAATTTAAGTCGTCTGTAAGAAACACGCTATAAATCAATAAATATCTATCTAATAACACTTAAAATAATTGAAGTTTGGTAAGTCTACTTACATTAATGGAAATGAGAAATATCGATTCGGCTACTTAGCAGAAGGAATTCAAGCCTAATGTACTTGAGTGGAGATCAGCAATCAGCTTTAAATTTAATTAGATACTTTTTGTTTGCGTCAAACATGATATTAGAAAAAAGAAAAAAAACATACTTTCCGTGTAATGTTCACTTCAAAATAATTTTTGATTCACTAACGCGGGTGTACATTTTTTCTTCCTTTTTGTTATAACTTTCTACACAAGCATATATGTTTATATAGCTACAAAACTGGTAAATTAATTTGAATTTTTACTACCAATGATTTGTCAATTTAGCTAGTTATTTTGAGAAAATAAGAAAAACAATTCAGTGCAGTTTTTTCATCACTACATACTTTAATACAAAAAAGTAATGTAAATATGGATTTTAGATAGAGATTTAAAGGTAATTTAGTACAATTTTACTATCGAATAGAATATTTTTAGACAATTCTTACTCTCTGTTGCTATAATGATCAAAATAATAATTTTCATTACATCAATTTAGAGATAAAAAGCGATGGCGAAATTTGGCTTTTCAATATTCGTTATGTATAATCACACTGGAACGTTTTCATTACAAAGCATAAAGTAATTAAATTAATGATCTTATATAATTAGAAAAATTAAAAAAATATTTTTCTTTCCTAGCAAAATTTATACTAAAAATTGTACTTTAAAATAATAAAGTAATGGTGAGTGAGGTTATATTTTAAAAAATTATTTACACTTAGTCTTTACTATAAATATATTCCCAAAGCAGTGTCAAATCGAAAATATTTTTCCTTTCTCTTTAAACTAATCACTATACTAAAATGATTATTTTATTTAAATCATTCTATGTACAAAGGAAAGTTATGTAACTTAATTTATATTTGTAAAAAAATTTTTTAATTTATTACATATAACAAAAATGAACTTAGTATATTAATCCATTATGAAAACCTTTTTCCATATTTTCATAATGAGTTCAAAAAGAGCATCAGTTAAAATTTCATATTGTATTTGACAACAAAATAAGCCTTACATAAGAACCTTGGGTGAAAAAAAATTGTTATAATTTTAAATTAAATTACTTAAGCTGATGCAGTTATTTAGAATCTTAATATTTTTATATAAGCTATAGCTATTTAAAAATGTCTAATATTACTATCAAATTATTACTGTAGAAGATAGGAATTCATTTTGTTCTATAAAACAATGAACCATATATTATTATTTATCACTTATCAAATTATGATTGGTGTTTAGTTTTGTATTATTTTATTGTATTTGCAGTTCAACGCTATTAATGGTTAAAAAATTACCTCATTCTAAAATGGCCAATAATCAATAGTAAGGAAAAACCACAATGGCAAACATTTTGATATTTAGGTTTACAGTGATATAAGTAACAAAACTAACACAAATTACATGTCTAAAGTTGTGAATTAAATTTTACATTCTTATAGAAATTAAACTTGTTCGTTCTCACCAATGAAATTAGTGATTTATCTGTAAAGATTTAGCAAAGATTAAGCTTTTAAATTAATATTAATAAAATAGTGCTTTAACAACAGAAACTAATTTTGTTGTTGTATATGTGCTGCATGAAATTATTCATACTTGAGTTTATTATGAATTTAGTTACGACTTTACACCTAAACGGAAACTTTTATCATCATCCATGTAGCAAATATTTAATAAAATTTTTTATTATTTCCATAGGACATCAACTAAACAGGTAAAATGTAAATATTGAAAAATAGATTATTAAGTTTATCAGTATACATATATGTAATGCATTTAAGTTGTTTTTAAAGTTTAAGTAGATTTATCCTGCTCAATTATGTTAAGAACCAATACATAAAATTAAAAAGTGTCATTTTAAGTAACTTAAAAACATTTGATAAAAAAAAAAAAAAAACGTATGTAAATCAGAGTTCAAGGCATTTTTATGTTTCTTGAAGTCGAACTATGAAATTTTAAAACTGGATTGTTCAATCTTCAACATTCATTTCAAAGTTTTCAGTTTTCGTTTTTTGGCTACATATTTTTTAAATAATCCTTGAATATTAAAGAGGAATAACAGTTCAGAACTATAAATCAGAATCACACAATTTATCTAAAAAATATAGACAAATTGAATAAAACAAAGTTTTATTTTAGCACATTTTCTTTCATGAGAACTTCAGATTGCATCCATAGAATAAACTGTTTACAGAAGTTAAGGTAATTATCATATGCAGAAGGGCATTTTTTCAAACCTGTCTGACTAGCTTATTACACTTCAGTCATTTGCTATGACATTCAACTCAGTTGAAGTAATTTAATTTTTTTAATTCATTTCAGTTTAAAAGTCAAACATGGTTCAAACATATACATAATCTTCATTATATTTTTCATTTTAGAGATAAAATCAATTTTTTCAATTCCTAATTTTTGCTCAGTATCATTTTTTTTTCTTAAATTAGTTAAACAGTTAATAATATCATTGGTTTTTCATATATTAATTAAATCAACAATTTCTTTTATAATCAGTAAATAAAAACTAGCACCATAGGACACTTTATGATACGATAAATATATATAACCAAAAGACGATAATATTATGATAAGATTATAAAACAGTTTTTTATTGCTTTTTTAATTTCTAATAATTTTTTTAATTCAGACAAAAGGTTCAATCCACAGTTTTAAAAATTAATAATCTATGTTTAGATTTTTTGGTGATTGAAAATATTGATTAATTAAAATACTTTTAAATCTTATTTAAAACTTCTCTCTCGTCTTCTTAACAAAATTTTTCCCCTAAAAAATATATAGCACTCATTATAATGCAACTGTTTCAGTAAAAGGTCAATTTTTTATCCATCGGTATTCTTTAGGTAAAATTTTGAGCTACGACTTACTAAAGAAAACTCTTACTGCATAATTTCATTGCATTTAAAGTAATTAATTAAAACAATGAAACTTCGTCAAAAGAAATAAAAAATTGTAAATCATAAAATTCTTTTTTCTCTCTTCGAAGACACATAAATACTCCTACGTACAGTCAGGAAGTAGGATGTAAATACGGATGTCGTTGATCATTACAATTTTTTTCAATAAATTATTTCACTTTTTATAATCAATTTTTTATAATCGCTTTTAGAATCATAATTACTGTATTTTAGTGTTTATACATGCAGTTTATAATTATTCGTATGTAGAACAATTTCTCATGAAAAGTGAAATATTGATAAAATCATAAAAATATTTGCAAGTAAATGAACACATGACTGTTTGAATATAAATAAGTATAGCATTTGAAATTTTTCCATAAATACGTGTCTACAATTTTTCATGTTACAAATAATTTATTATAATAAAAGAATAACTAAAATGCTTTTTTTTTAAATTAAGGAAGCAAAAAGCTGGAATAGTTAAGTAAAACGTATTTGATAATAAGAGTAATAACAACAGAATATATGAGATATAAATAATTCCAGTTAATTCTGCTCTCCATCATTTTTAAAAGCTTGTTAATAATGAATGATTGTAAAAAATAAAGACAAGGATTGTTTCGCTATGAACTAACATGACACTTAAATTAGGATTACAACTAGTTTAATATATGTTCGCTCGTCCACAAATCTGCCTATATGTATTGTTTTCCAGTTTCAAACCATAAATAGTTTGATAATTCAAAATTATGGAAAAGATTTTCCGCTTAAAGTTGACCAATAACAGCACTTATATGCTTGAAGTTTATTCTGCTTTTTATTAAATAGAATAAGTAATTTTCAGTGTTAAATTCAAAGTTTACAATAACTTTCAGTACATTTGAAAACATTAATATGGTTTTGAATAGCAAGTATAAGTCACAATTTTAGTATTCTGTGCTTTTCACATTTACGATTATTTATACTATAAGTAACATTTTAACCTTGTAAAAACACTTTTACCGCAGACAGTTTTCTAAAATTTGAATGATAATCATGAAAACCGCGGAGAAAAACTACTTTTTCTGAGAAAAATGATCTCATAGAATTTCTTGGGCTGATTGCGTGTGCGAAACATGACGAATTAGTAGCTATCCCACGTTACTATGAGTTAACATTCTGACTGCAAGCTTTGAAAAAAAGGTAATATGTTTGACCTACTTTAGGCTGCAATTAAAGGAAAGAGATATTTCTGAATAAGCCTTCAAGAATTTCAAATTACGTCGTAACAATCTCTTTGTCAGTTATGGTTTTCTTCGTAACAACTCTATTGTAGACAAAAAATACGTTGATACTCAGTTTTGTAAGGAAAAGGAATAATTTGAATATATAATATTTTTCCTTTATGAGAGTAACATGGAAAAAAGTATCTCGAAATTTATTTTCTGATAGTAAGGAAACTTAACTGAGCAAATAAATAATAAAACAAATATTTTTAAAATTTTGACAAATAATTATAAAAAATACATAATATTACAAGTATTTTGCATTTTATCATAAATCTTTGAAGTTTTCAGTTTTAATAGTTTCAATTGCTAACTTTTAAATGGAAAAATATTTAATCTTAAATTGAAACTTTTAACAGCAAATTTCTGGAATATTTCAAAGTTCCTACAATTTCTAAATGTACTGTGGCAATAAAAGTTTTTGAGAAATACTTTTGTATATTATTGAAAAAACAATAAATTTCAATTTCTGTACATGTTATGTATTTTCCAAGTTATTATTATTTAAAACAATAATATCTCTAATTTTTCCTTATTGTTTAGTATTAATTTACTCCCAAACTTTTAAATTCCCAAGCAACGTATTGATTAAAATTAATGCTACTACTTTTTCTCTAATTACTTTCTTTGAATTCTTCATTTTTTTCTCGATGATTATTCTGAAAACAAGAGTAAAATTTTTTACTGAGATATATGATTAAAGTGTCACAAAATTAACAAGCTGATTTTTTTCCCTTTAATTTTCTTTGCTATAACCAATGTCATCAAAATTATTTCTCATCTAACTTACTGATATAGACAATCATTTCGGAAAGTACTTTGCTCTTTTTGAAGTCGTTAAGACGCTAATGAAGAAGTAGCTTTTTTCCTCTATTAGTACTTAAAAACTGAAAAAAGTTTTAGAAATTTCAAATATATTATTGAAAAGATAGTTCACAACCATCTTCAACATTCTAAATAATTTTTGGCAAATGAACTTGTTTTCTATTCTTATTGATTGTAAATAAATTCAAAATAAAAACAATGAAATATGTATGGTATGAAGCACTTTTGTTTCATAATTTTATAGATATTTCTCCAGATATTAAATTTATTCATTAATTTTAATGTAAAAATTTAGAGAATTCAATTTTAAAACTTACCATTGAAAATTATTAATGTTAAATTTTAAAATATAAATCCCTGTGCAATGTTTGATGTTCTTGACTTTATCATGTATATATTTTAATTGAAAAAATATTATATGTTGTTTATAATTTTGAAAAATAATCCAACCATTTGCGATCATCTTCTTTCATATATAATTATCACTCATAGATATAATCTTTTCCAAAAATTAAGAAATATCTAGGATTATAAAATTTAACTAATGCTACTTTTGATAATACACAGAAATATTTTTCCTGTGTATTATCATATTTATATTAAACGTATAATAATTTTATTATATAGAATTTATAATAAATTAAATATAAAATACTAATGTTTCAAGAAATGAAAAATAAGAAGAATTACAAAACCAAAGTAAAAATTTTCATCAAGGAATAATAAATTAATATATATTTCCAAAAATAAATATCTCAAAAAATAAATATATATTTTCAGCAGGAATCAATTGAGTTTATATAAACAATACAGTTTAGAAAGAAAATTACTAATGTTTTAACGAATCTAATTTTTTACAAAACTGTTGTTTTGAGTATGTACATATGTATTTTAAAATAAAAATTCTTTTATTCTATCATAATTTTGATAAGAAGGAATTTTTAAATTTAAGCTTATAATTAGCATTTAATGAACGTGCTATTTTTAAAGGGAAGTAGTTAAAACGCATGAATTCAGTGTTTCATTAGTATTCAGTATCTTAGAGCATTTCATTAATATTTCATATTGTTACAGCTTTAAAGAATTGATAGCTTAAAAAATTCCATTTTATTCAGTTTACATTTAACAATCTTTATCTGATAAAGCATTTTTTATTAATTTATGTAATAGTTATAATCAAACAAATAAGCAAAAAGTTTATGTTTATTATTTAAAAGATGAACAACTTATTTATTTTTAAAGTTCAGGATTTCTCTTTATTTCTATAAATAAGTATTTAAGTCACGTAAAATGGACTGTATGTTATTTTGTAATTTTAAAATGTTAATACCAAAAAAAATTGTAAAATACTTTTGTTTAATATTATATTTTTCAGATTTCTCACATAGAATTAGGCTTATAAATGATGTACACGTTAAAATTATTCTATAATTAAATCATTATTAAGTAATTATGTTAATTCTAGGTCGAAGAAATTGTATGATTCTTATTTTATTGTTATAAATTTGTCAAATGTTATTTCTGAAGAATGTTGCTGAATAAAACTATTATTTATTGATATTCCTTACCAACATTGGTTAATAATTAAGGAACTTACTATACTAATGATGAGCAAATGTATTTAAAAAAAAATCCTAAAAACAAGGAAAAATTAGTGAGCAAATATTACTTACTTTAAAACTTGAATTTGTTATTTTTTACATACAACAATAGAAATTTTAATATAATGAATAACACATAAACGTCGCTTTTAAAATTTCTTTCCAAAGATGTTTGAACAATGATGTATTAATTATGAGAATAAATGATAAATACTCATTTATATCAGTTTATTTCAACCAGAATTCTTCCAAGAATCCTGATAGGAAACATTTATTAACATATATATGTTGAAGCAAAAATAGAATTTTTAGATTTTACGGGACGTTCAATTCTAATTATAGATGCTAGATTTTGATTATAATTGCACAATTTCATGATAATATATTAAGCACAATAGATATGAAAATAGTAAGAATTTCATATATGAATTATATGTAATCTTTTCACATATTTTATTAGAATATAGATCTATGGTTTGTTTATTTAATTTGCTGTCGTTCGAATTCAACCCACGGGGCATAGCTAGCTCAAGTCTATATTAATTTGGCATCCGTTTTTGTATTTTATTTTAATTGTATTCTTTAGCAAAAGAGAATTATAATATCTATTTTATGTTGTCATACATCATATACTTCCTACTATATGTTATTTTTATGTTTAAAATTCTCCCTTCCTTCATATAAAAGATACTTACAAATATTGATTAACTTTTAAAGTTTATAAATCCCATGATTCTTGAACCAAATAAAAAATTACTTAAATATTTAGTGCAAAGACATGGCAACCTTGACCTTTGAAAGAAACAACCAGTTTTTCAAAAGTATACGACGCGGATACCGATGAAGGTCAAATAGTTCGGTAGCATAATAACAGAAGATAAGACAGCAGACCCCTTTTTTTATGCCATCTTATAAGAAAAAAGTAGGTCTCAATACAGTTTAGGGCAAGAAGTAATTGTTATTTATAAGGAATAAACACGTTTCATTACAGCTATAGCTTTACAGATGGAATTTATTGTCCAACTATTTTTTAACCTGGATTCCTTGATGTTAACGGATACAACATTAAGTTCCATAATTCTGATTATCACAATTATCATACCAGATTATGAGGGTAATAAAAATATATTTTCAAAATTCATTAATTTAAACAAATTATTAATAAACTAATCTATATTAATGTTATATGATTTAAGAAAAGCTAACTTAAAAAGGAAAACAATAAAACATAAAGTTGAAAATTTTGCTAAAAAATAGATAAATGAATAATGATTTGTTAGTATGTCTATAAAATCTGTTGTTCTTTTGCTGTGAATGCTTTCAGTTAATTATATTTAAAAGAAAATAAGTAAATACTTATTGGCACACAGCTTTATACATTCATGTCTATAGAAGTGAATATTTAATAACATCACATCAGAAAAATTTTAAGCACGAAATGATTCAAAAGCATAAGATCATTTATCAACAACAAGTGACAAAATGTATAACAAGCAAATCAGGCTTCTTCTCTCGTATCTCTAAAAAATCGATAAAAGCATTGATCAAGAATGATGACCGCCATATTAAAACTGCGTTGTGGGGAGCATTTCTTCCCAGAAAAATCTATAGATCACTCTTTCAATAGTAATAAAATTTGCATTTTTCATGCTTTAATGGAAAAATTTTAGATCGCACTTTCCTTTGTTTTTTTCTTTATCATTTCAAGTATTATTTATAATTTAAAGAAAGTTAAAGTGTTTTATAACATTTGTGAATTTTCACTATAATATGCAAATTTAGTAAATAGTTTAAGTCAATTAATATATAATTTAGTTAAATAAAAATCATAGCTTCATTTAATTTTAAATTTGGAGTTCTTTTTGGAGAAGATAAGAAACTGCTAAAAATATTTTCAAAGTCTGATGAATACTAAAACAAAAAGTATTTTTGACGTTATTTTTACAGATAAGGAAAAATTTCAGAAATTCCTTTCAAAATAACTGGCTGTAATTTATTCTCTTATTATCTACTGTAACTTTATCGTAAATCTAAATTAATCTATAAAATAAAGCTTAAAAACTGAGCTTTTTTTTCAAAATTAAGTTGATATTTTCCTTTTTTTGATTAAAATTAATACTGACAGACAAAAATATATTTAAACTAAAAATAATTATAAAAGCATTACATGATTAACTTACGTATGGTTATCAAACAAGTGTTAAAATATTAACAAAAGATTTTTATATAAAATAAACAATGGCAATGGATCTAATGATAAAAATTAATGCAAGAACTTTTGAAACCTATAAAATTTTGATAGAAAATCCATTTTAATTTAATTATTCTATTTTTCTAGGTCTTAAAACAAAACTTTACAGATAAAGGCTATAAAGAAAGGCAGTAAAAATTTATATTTGTAGTTTTGAAAACAAGATATATGACGTAAAAAGTACATTTTGAAAAATGTAACTTTCAGAGAAAAAAAATCATTGCCACATTCAACAATTTTTTGCCAATTTGTCAAAATAACATAATGCATAAAATTTCAAATTTATTGAATTTCATTACTCTACTTTTTACATAAAATTGCACAATATTTCATCATAAGTATTGAAATATTGTTTATTTTTCTTAAGCAACTGTTTTACTTTTAACAAATGAGAAATTACCCGTCCATTATTAATGTATTTATTTCGTTAATTACTACGAAATCCACGTTGAATAGATTCAGTACACAGAATGACTAATAATAAATTAAATTTTTTAATGATCTTTCAGGATTTTAAAACATTTATGTTATTTGTTTAATATATATATATATATATATATATATAAATATATATATATATATATATATATATTAATTTTCTTATGAATGAGCTGCGATTTTTGAGAACTTTTGTTAATTCTATAATTTAAATATAATTTATAATAAAATTTTTAGCTTTAATGTTATCAGTATAATCTTTGTTTATTATGAAATTGCATCAAAAGTTAAATAAATACCCTTGTCTTGCCATAATTACATATCAAACAAGGATGCCGCTTTATTTTTGGTGTTAACAGGAAAACTCAATCAAATATTTGAAATAGCAGCAAATTAAAGATATGCTGGTTTTTCTTGTTCACAATGATTCAATTGCATTTTTCTATTAATAATAAAAAAATGTATAAAAAAATATAAAATAAGTCTTAAATTTGACTGTGATTTTTTTGGACAAAATCTTAATTAATATCTTTTCATTAAATTATTTGGAGAATTACGAGTTTTATTCATAAAAATATATCATTAGAATTTGGATTCAAATTAACGATACTCTTGTTCATAAATAAAATTTCTTTAACTTTCAATCATAAAATAATATTTCATACCAAATTCTTTTTAGTAAAAATTTACTAATTTGTTCATACAAAACGAATTACGAAATCTAAATCATAATATTCGCAATCTTACTTAAATTATCGTATTTAAAACAGGTATAGAAAAAAACATTAAATATTTATTAATTAATGAAAATATTATGTTTAAATTACAAAAACTAATATTCTATCTTTACTTTAGTAATGTTGAATAAAGTATACAATTTTGTAAAATAAACTCTTGAGTCAGTAAAGTTATTGAATAAACCCTAAATTTAATTTCGATGAATATTCTATTAAGATTCAAGATTTCGAAGAAACAATGTTGTTTGCATTACATTCTAAAAAAATGTGTTCGACACGAAAGCTTTCATTATATCTTTCTCTATCTCGAACATACTTTCACATAAACTAAATCTGAGGCAATTTTGATTCAA
>JAPDSC010022835.1:436079-451202 GCA_026290005.1 Latrodectus geometricus
TTATTTGTTTAATATATATATATATATATATATATATATATATATATATATATATATATATATATATATTAATTTTCTTATGAATGAGCTGCGATTTTTGAGAACTTTTGTTAATTCTATAATTTAAATATAATTTATAATAAAATTTTTAGCTTTAATGTTATCAGTATAATCTTTGTTTATTATGAAATTGCATCAAAAGTTAAATAAATACCCTTGTCTTGCTATAATTACATATCAAACAAGGATGCCGCTTTATTTTTGGTGTTAACAGGAAAACTCAAATATTTGAAATAGCAGCAAATTAAAGATATGCTGCTTTTTCTTGTTCACAATGATTCAATTGCATTTTTCTATTAATAATAAAAAAATGTATAAAAAAATATAAAATAAGTCTTAAATTTGACTGTGATTTTTTTGGACAAAATCTTAATTAATATCTTTTCATTAAATTATTTGGAGAATTACGAGTTTTATTCATAAAAATATATCATTAGAATTTGGATTCAAATTAACGATACTCTTGTTCATAAATAAAATTTCTTTAACTTTCAATCATAAAATAATATTTCATACCAAATTCTTTTTAGTAAAAATTTACTAATTTGTTCATACAAAACGAATTACGAAATCTAAATCATAATATTCGCAATCTTACTTAAATTATCGTATTTAAAACAGGTATAGAAAAAAACATTAAATATTTATTAATTAATGAAAATATTATGTTTAAATTACAAAAACTAATATTCTGTCTTTACTTTAGTAATGTTGAATAAAGTATACAATTTTGTAAAATAAACTCTTGAGTCAGTAAAGTTATTGAATAAACCCTAAATTTAATTTCGATGAATATTCTATTAAGATTCAAGATTTCGAAGAAACAATGTTGTTTGCATTACATTCTAAAAAAATGTGTTCGACACGAAAGCTTTCATTATATCTTTCTCTATCTCGAACATACTTTCACATAAACTAAATCTGAGGCAATTTTGATTCAATATAATAGTAGCAAATCATGCAAAAATATGATTTAATATTGTTAAATATTTTCAAATCAGTAAGCAAATATGTATAATTTACTCATATTAATTTCTATTGGGTTTTATAACAATAGTTTTTATTAGTTTCCATTTATATGGAATATTGAAATTTATCGCCAAAAATAGTTTGAAATTTTAATTATATTGATAAAATCTTTAGCGAATATACAAAAAAGTAATTTTACTATAAATATTAATACATTAAAATATTAATGTGCTCAAATTACCACATATACGGATGAATAATTTTATTTTTAATATTTTAATTATTGAAATAAATAATCACATATAAATATTCACCAATACATATTACCTAAAGAGTTATATGACCTTATTTAACCTGCCGTTTTTTTTCAATATTGAAAGGTAACCGCATAGCATGAAATACTCCACCCACACATACATATATTTACAAAATAACCAGCAATTTCGCAATGTAGCAGACAGCAACAAAATGAATAAAATACTGGTGGCTTTCACCCGATTGTAATTCATGCATGACCACCTGAACTCTCACCGTTTTCTCGAATTCGAAAATCGGTGAGAGGGCATAATTCTTGAACTTTTTGCTTTTTATTTGACGTTTCCAGCGATTTTCTATTTTTTAAACTCAGTGTTCCGTATAACATTAAAAAAAACACAAATTTTGAAAGATTTTAAAAACTTTCATAAGAAAAGTGCTTGTTATTTAAGATCCAAAAATATTTTTTCGTCATTTATAATTTAAAAATTGGTACCAAAATGATCATTTATAATTTATTTAAGAAATTAAAAATATTGTAAGACATTTTTTTATTAAAATAGAGATATACTGTTGAAATCTATTTAAAAGAAGAGATATACAAAGTATAAATAGGTATCATTGTCAAATTTCTGAATTGAATTTAAACTGTAATAAAAATGTAAGTGCATTATTTACAAAAAATATTTAAAAGGATCCATGCATATAAAAATACATTATGTATTTTATACACAAATATACATTATGTACTTTACAATATACATTATTTACGGTAAAGAGAATCAAATAAGCACGAAAAAATATTTTCCGAACAGAAACATAAATTTAAAAATAATTTTTCATGAATTATTTGCTTAAACAATAAAGGGTTATATGAATATTATAACTGTTCTGAAGTACAATGCACATATAATTGTATTATCAAAAATAAATGATAATCTAAAGAGAACCTTCTAGATAATGTTTGCCTGGGGTCTATAAGAGTCAACTAGATTAATTGAGAATACTAGTCACGACTACGAGTTTCTTTTGAAGTTCACCCACAGCCTTAGGAAATATAGACAGCTTGACTGACTTATGTTATTTTAATGTTTATCCTTTGAGTTATCGAAAAAACGCATTTGAAGGATAATATTCCATTAATATTTATAAATTAAGCGCATTTTAAAATTCAATTAAAGGCTAAATTATAAAAAAATGCATGTTGAAAATGTTTTCACAAGTGGTTTTATTCAATAATTGCTGTATTTAACTTTTAATGTTTTTATAAAATGCTACAAAATATCCCAATTTACTCTTAAGATGAAAAACAAACAAAATCTGTTCCAAAAACTTTATAATCCAACTATATAAAAATTTATTTTTACGAATTCCTCACTCTAAAAATGAAAGAAATTTTTTTTTAATTATGAGTTCTTAATTTCTTTTCAATATTTGTAGTCTAGTTAAAATAATATACTTCATGGTAAATGTTAATGTTTAGATATTAACAAATTTTATACGAAATTTTTATTTTCTGTAAAAAAATATTACATTTCAATATTACATAAGTGCATTCATATACATATTTTGATAGTCTTACATGTTATTTTTAATCCCATTCAAATATATTAGTACAGAATTTTAGTTCATATATGCAAATAAATAGACGAAATATGTTTAAAACAACAATTAATTTTACAATTTTATCATTAGAAATATATTTAATAATACAAACATATACATTTATACATTCCATAAACTTTAAACGTATGCACATAAAGTTTCATGGAATTTTTCAGAAACTTTTTGTCAGTCAAATTATCAATTATTTATTTTTAATTTTATTGAATAGGAATTTATAATAAAATAATTTTTCTCCAATTTCTTATTACCTCAATATATATATATGCAATTTATTTTTAACTATTTAAAATAATGGGTCATGAGGAGATACTTTTTTTTAATTCTAAAAATATATGGATTCCATGAAATTTAAAATATTTTATAGAATTAATTAATTAGTTTAAAAGTTTTTTTGCAATTTTTCAAATAATTTATAATTTAAACAAGGAAGCGATGTCCAATATATTTAGTTAAAATACAGCAGATATGTAAAGTACACGCTCTCAAAGCTCTAATGTATTTTTTGAATTATATTAAAATATTGCTAATAAATGTATTCAAGAAAAACCGTACTATTCGAATTTAGTTCTTAAAAATAGTAAATCTCATATGATTATTAAACTTGCAGTGTATAATAAGATTAGAGTTTTTGCTATTTATTTGAAAAATAAGCATGAATAAATATAATAATACCTAATTTTATTATGAATTAATAAATTATGTTTCAAATAAAAAATGTGAAACTGAAAACGAAATAAACTTGTTGTAAATGTACTAATAGGAACGATGAAAACAAAAGGAGACAACATCTTTTCAGGGATGAATTTTGCTCTTCAGGAAATGGGTGATCCACATTTTGACAAAAAATCTACAATCTTATTTAAACCATACACGCATCAATGATCTGATGAAAGGTAGTATGTCATCTATGCCGAAGGGAAGTTCGGATTGGAAACAATGAAAAGCTGTTTTTCAATCATCTTAAAACCATTATGCCCTACTTGAACACATTTCCTATAAAGATTCATTACAAAAATAGGATTTTTAATTAACATCGAAGAGAATCTTTATTATGAAGATGTATAACTAAATGTAATTTCCTATTTAGTCTTAACTCAGATATTTTTTAGAATTATTATTTTATTAAGTAATTTATGTCAAATAAAAATATTCTAATAATAAGTCCTTAAATAACATTCACTGAAAGGGTATTTTTCAGAAATAAGTCATGATTTACCAAAACAATAGATCTGTAGAATAGCTATCAGAAAGTGAGTCATTCAGCTTTTACACTGGCAACAGGAAGAACTGCGGTTACTTTTAGTCAAATTCTTGAACCACAAAGAATTCATATTTCTAAAGTAAGATCTTCACGGATCTCCTGAGATATTGTGGCTGTAATTTATGGCCTAATTAATTGTCAGACCGTAATACGTGGCAGTTATAAAAGGCATCTGAGCTATAACACCTTACGGTTGTATTCTAAAATATTTTTTCTATCTACTGTACAGATTTCTAGTTTTTAGATAAAGAATTAATTAGGTTGTTCGCATCACTGAGAGCAAAAGCTTTTGTTGGAATACTTATTTCTTTTTGATATTCTCACTAGAAAACAAAAGTTTTCTTCCTATATATGAAAAGGGTGACTTCATTGAATTAATAGAATTTTCTTATTCATGAGGGGAAAAAAACTTTTTTCTGTTGTGTTAGATCCCGGATGCTAAGCAAACGTATTTATTCTCTTTTATCCTCAAATTGCAAATCAGCAAAAAAGGATAAGAAACGAATATGCTTGATGTTATAAAAATTTTAATATGAAATTTATTTGTATTAATAAATCATGATATTTAATATATAGTAAAAGAAATTATATATATATATATATACTGAATTTTTAATTCTTAATATAAATCTTAGAAATAATAATATCTTTTGTGTTTCATTTTTAAAGCAAATTAAAAATTTAATAGGACGAAATTTAATACATATTAAATTAAATGCTTGAAATAAGTGCTTTTAATGCATAATATATGAAGAATATAAAAATTTGTAATTTTTCTGATGATCTCACTGAATTGAGAACTCGTTCATGAGCTAAAAGTAAGTGAACTGAATTTATAATAGATATTCAAAATAAATATTTATTAAATTTATTTTAAAGATCCTTTTATTAATATTTTTTCTATTCATACTATTACAATGCGTATTAACTTTTAATTTATCAGAAATCCAATAAAAAATTGTATACGTAATGATAATTATACATTATTCCTTATTTTATTATCATTTTTATTCTAAAATATTTAGAAATTTGTCAATATTACGTTTAAAAAAGCCATTTCCACAAAAAAAAATGGCTTGAAATTTTCATTAAATTATATTTAATGAAATAAATTTTTTAAGATTACGTATTCTAAAAGATTTTATTCTAAAAGTATGTATTATTTGTACATATATTAAGATTTCAGTTTTTAATACATTTCCTCAAAAAATATAAGTTATTCTATTAAGAAAAGAACAAAAAATTTAATTCACATAAAAATGTCAACTTCATATCAAAATATTTTATTTGTATTTTCTATATAAACAGCAAACATTTTTAAGTAATTTCATATCCCACTACTCCCTCTGTCTCTCTTTTGTGATATTCCCTGATCTTGACAACATATTTTATCAGATGGAAAAGCACTACATAATTTTTCAACCAAAAACAAAAATTGTCATATGTTTTTTTAAATGTACGTTTTTTAGGCGAAATTACAAAGGTATGTTCTATTTGGAAGTAAAATACACATGCCATTTAGAGAAGTATTCACTCATAATAGAAACTGCCCATGATAATTAAAAACACTACAAGATGATAAGTTCATTATTATGATTTCTAATTTTTTACATATTAATATATAATAGCAGTTATACAAATTAAGTAATTAAATTTTATGTTGTTCTATAATAAATCCTTTACAAAATTTATTATATTATTTTAAAAACGATTTGTTATAGTTTTGTTTTCATAATAATGGCGTTGGATTATGTAATCTCTCAAAGTATGAGTAAAATGGGTTGTTAAATAGTGATTTGATTCAAATTAAGAATCTGATAGTCAGATTTAAGTCCCTGAAGTATACTTTTGTGAACACATCTTTCTTTACAGTTTTAGTCAAGCAATGGCACAAAATATAACAACATTTTTTCATATTCGGGACAGTAAAATAAAAAAGAATTTCTAAAGTCTGTTGATAGTTTAAGACAAATTTCATTTAAATTTTCTAATTAAATCATTGGATTAATGATTTAAATATATTATTCCTAAAACAACTCACAAAATTAAACTTCATGCCATTCAAACACACAAGAAAAGCTTTTGAAAAAAGAGAATTTTTTCAATATAATTTTATACTAAAATTACAAAAACTTGAAATAATAGTTGATTCAAAGTAAAGTAACTTGTATTGCGTTGAATTTTTTTTCACACAGTTCAAATATAAAAATAATTGGCAATAAGAATAAAATTTATGATTAATGTGGAAAAAGCTGATAAAACCATCATACAAAAAATACTAGTATCCTTAGAAACAAAATTTAAAAAAAAAAAATCAAAAGTTAGATTTATTTTTAAGCTGTAATTTTTAACTTATATATCACTTAAAGAAACTGTTTCAGCTAATTAACTATATAAGCAGTAGAAAGACTCCTTCAAATTAAAAAATATATTGAAGAAATACAAAATTTTATTTTTTTCGCAAAAAGTACTTGCAGCCTATCAATGTTCTGAGTTTTATCAAAATAAAAACAAAATCTTTAATTTTTTCAACTTAGGTATTTTCAATTTCAAAAATTTATATTTTGAAAATACTTTTGTAAAGTTAACCTGATTAATCTTTCAAATGGGAATTTGAGATACATTTAAAAACAAGATATTCTTTTAATATAAATTTAATTCATATAGTCCTAAAAATCTTGATTAATCATGAAAGCAAATACATGCTAATAGAAAAATTGAAGTACACAACATTTGCATTTGTTTTTTATATATCATATATTTTGTACTTTGATTTAAATCTGCGTTTAGAATTTAAATGTTCATTTATTCACTTACATTTGATAATATTTAATGAAGACTTTTATTTTTACTTTAAAATAAATAAATGATTCTAAATTCGTTTAGACAATTATTCTAATTCTATTTATAACTCCTTTATATGCATTTTAAATGCATTAAAAGATTTTTCGAATATTTGTACTTTTTAAATCAAATAATTGACATGATTTCAATTATAAATTGAGAGTTTAAAATTTTGAGCTGAATCTCGTAAAACTTTATAACAAGGTACCCTAAAAAATAGGAAATTTATGAATAATATATAATTTTGTTAATACTATAAAAATTTGTTTTTCATATCATGAGAAGTGCCTTTTTTTGTAAAAATTCAATCAGTTCTATTATACAGTTGAAAATATGAATCTCGTTTCAAATTGCTTTAATAAGTTTAGATTTTGATTTTAAATTGAACAAAATATTATATTCTTAACGAAATAAATTTAAATATAGACTTTGAATACATTCTTTTTTAAATATTATCCTTATAAATCAATATATTTTAAGTAAGAAAGTATATCTAATAAAATATATATACTAACAAAATCAAAACTTTTCCCGGATAACTATGTGAATTCTTGTTTTCATAATTTTATTAATAATTTAAATTTTAAAAGAACCAATTGTAAAACACGCACCTTATAAGTGTTAATAACAACTCTTATTTAAACTTTGTCAAAATAATCAAATTAGTTTAAAGCCATTAATAACAATATAAAAAGATACAAAAATTTATCTCGAATATTGTCGATATTTTGAAGGTTATTTTTAAGATAAATTAAAATATTTTTTTAATATATTAGGTTCAAAACACAGTAATCTGTATGATAAGAGAAAATTTCCAATTGAAGAGTATAATATATTTAAAAATATTAATGAATACTTATTCTTTTCTAACGAATATATATTTATTAAGAAACGAGATTAAAAAAAAACAATGCGAATAATAATTCATATGCTAAAAAATTGCTAGATTCGTATTTACACTTAACCATTTACGTATTGAAATACACCTTAACATTAATTATTTATATGTAATGTTTAGCGCAATACATATGAATAAAATGCTCATATGCAGCTTTTAAATTAGAAATTTATTTTAAACATTTTCATTAATAACTGTTTTTAAATAGAATTAATAAAAATGTTTTCAAAATAAAAATTTATATTATAATGAAAATATGTATTTTTGTTTCATAATTGCGTGACACACTTTAGCAGCAACCACATTACTTTTAAATTATTAGTAGGAAAATTCGAAGGAGGTAAAAATTTAGTCAAAAACATAGATCTCATCTTATTACAATAAATTAAATCAATTCTTAAAATATAGCTATCTTGAAATATATTTTATTTCATGAATACGAAATATACATGAAACAAATTCCTCAAATAACGTAAAAAAGATGACATCTGAATTTTACTTTTTCATGACATTATCACATAAAAGATATTAAATATGATAAATATACTTAATTTATAAAAATTTAATTTAGGTATTGATCGATTACCTAGTCTAAATTGCGTAACACTAACACCTACGCACAACCACCTTTGTTAAATTAATCAACTAAAATTCTGTTGTATAAGGTTGTTGAAGAAATCTCTCTCTCTCACATACACACACTTTTAAAATAAAACAAATTCGAATAATGATCAAAAATAATTAAATGAAAAGAAATCCATAAAACGTTGCTCAATAATTTTCCTTAACAGTCATTAAAAAATTAAAAATTAATATCCCTCACAAAACAAATGGCAACTTTATCAATTTTTAAAACTCTTACCTGTTATTGATAAAAGAAAAAGCAAAACTGCGATCCCGCGCATCGCTATCTGCTCCATGTTCTTCTGGGGAAAAACCCTCTAATAGAGAAATACTTCTTGTGATTCCTTCGAGAGCAAGTTCAATTCATGCGACCGTGTCTTCACTGACTTCCGAAGAAATGATACGATCTCTCAGATGCCAACTCCTTTCATTAAGCGGGAAGGCATCTTTGGCGAACGAACTTTCTTATTTCGATTTATATTCCGCCAAGTGCTAAGGCAGTCTTAGTGGCATAAAATAACCCCTTTTGTCAGAATAAATGTATTATTGTGCTGCTTCTATTTTGAATTAGTAAAGAACGTGTTTGTTTTTATTGTATAAATGTAATTTAAATGCACATTCATTAAAAAAAAGTACTTTTTCCCTCCTATTTCACACTATGAAAATTTACGGAAATATTATTTTTATATATTATACTTTGAAAGTCTCCCATGCCTTTTATATGAAAATAATGAAATAATGGAATAATGAATGGTTTTTAACATAATATGCATGTATTTTAATTATATATTATATACATTAATTATGTATTTATGACTTGTTGTATAAGTTTTTTATACTAACTTAAATAAAATATATTCAATCCGTATAAGTGCTCTTCTCTCAGTGAAGTTTCATTTATTAAGCATAAGAATCAATCAAACATAAAAAAGCAAAACATTTCTCCCAAGAGAATTTATTAAAAATATGTTATGGAATTTATTAAATTTAAATATTCTGGTTACCAAATATTAAGTAAAAATCACAAAAATAGGGATAATTTTCCCCAAAATAAGCTAATCTCAATGAAATTTGAGTATGTTGGTAAGTAAAAGGAGCTGAACAATATGACATTATGCAAAATAGTGACGCTACTTTGAGAATACGTCATTTGCGAGGAGCATAAAAATGGGTGTCTCAGAGCAAAGCGACAATTGTCGCTACGAGTCTGATATTAGAAATATGGTATAGAGAAATTGTAAATTGACTTCCAGGCATTATTTGACCAAGCAATTTCGATGGGGAGCAATTGGGAGACTGGAGGCAGGACAATGTCAAACATAAACGGCTATATGGCTGAATGTGAGTCTTTCTCTGATTCATATACTTTGGTAACAATTTTTAACCATGGATTCGGTATCCAGGAGGTTCAGCCAAGGAAGGCAACGCATTACCACGAGTGCTGATGACCGATATTAGTCATTATACGCACGAAAGAATAAACCGTTTCCGTCATTAAACGCAACTCTGGCTTAACTCAGATACTCTCTCGCTCCAAGCTCCGAAAGGTCGGTATCCAAATCAACCGTGTGTGGAAAACTTCAAGAACGTGATCTTTATGCGAAGTGACCAGTCATTTAAGTCCCACTCGCAACACGCCATAGGTGAGAACGTTTGCAATGGTCACGTCAATATGACCACTGGACGCGTGATCAATTGAGAATTGTTCTCTTTACTGGTGAGTCCAGGTTTAGCATCCAAAGAGACAGTAGGCCCATTTTCGTTTTTAGAGACTTTGCAACTTGCTTTCGTCCATCAAACATGTTAGAACATGCATACAGATCAGGCATTGTCTGTGTTTGAGGTCGTATTTCCTTGGGTGGAAGATATCATGTCTTTTCCAGTGGAAATGTTATTCTCACAGCTGTAGAGATGACATCTTAAATGCTTATGTGTGTCCTTATGCCCGGACAATAGGTGATTCTTTATCAGTGGTATAGTAGTGGCTTTCTTAATCACTTAACCTTAACCGAATCGATCATGTATGGGACGCTCTAGAACAACGTGTTGCTGCCCTCAATTTCTCACCAAGGACCTTATCCACGCTTTCAATCGTTTTGGAAGAGCAATGGCTTGAACTTCCTTCACAATTAATACACCTCATAATTGAAAGTATCAGTGCTTCTAGGGGGGATCATATCCCATATTAAAATACTTTTCTTATACCTCCCATTCGTTCATTGTTACATATGCTAATTGTATAACATCACAATTGTCTGGTGATTTCTTTTTCTTCTGTGTTGTACGTTCCTATGTGTTACATAATGTGTATAACATTCAATAAATTCCACCCATAACAATAACGTAATGTTATCGTCAGTTTTGTGATTTTTCCTTAGTTTATGATAACCATTGTACACACAATTACATGCTGTATTTTAAATTAGTAGCTCACAATTTTGAAGATAAAAACAAATGATGGTGCTGCAATTTTATACAAAATGATTTTCACTTGTTAATTTCATAAATTAAGCGAAATACTCTAAATATTTCGTGTTTTTTTAGAATAGTAAGGTTTTCTACAACTATTAGTTGATCCTAACACCTAAAAGTGGTGCACTGTGTTATTCTGAATCTCTGTGAATGAAGTTTTGAGAAAATAAATCGGAAATTAATAAATATAAGAAAAAGAAAATTTTAATATAAAGATAATTTTTTAAAAAATATGCTCATATGAGAGAGAATATTTATTAAAATCATTTTACAACATGTAGTTAATAATTTAACTGTATTTACTTAAGTTATTCTTGTAAAAACATTGAGTTAAAAGTCTTTAATGCTTTTACAACACGATTTGAACAGTTTGAACAAGTTTAAGGAAAGGTTAGATTTGTAGCACTTTTTTCACTTCTTACATTTTAGAAATAATTTATTCAGTATCTATGGTTCACAGTAAACTCCGAAAAACTACAAACATCCTTTCCCAAGATAAATTGACTCAAGAACTATTAAACTGATTTTTTGATCATACTCGCTATTCAGTAAGCTGCTTAGCAATTTAAGGTAAAAAACTACGAGAGAGAGAGAGAGAGATCTATGTTTTTGAACTTCAAATATTTTTTCAAACTTCTCATAACTAGAAAATATACGACTTCAGTTTCTTCACTTT
The DNA here is from genome assembly GCA_026290005.1 of Latrodectus geometricus. Classification (NCBI taxonomy): domain Eukaryota; kingdom Metazoa; phylum Arthropoda; class Arachnida; order Araneae; family Theridiidae; genus Latrodectus; species Latrodectus geometricus. Next base: position 447,765 of record JAPDSC010022835.1, read on the forward strand.
AATTAACTAACATTTCGTATCTCATTTTTATTAGTGTTATGATCTTTAAATAAGTAATCTAAAAAAATGTGGACAAAATTTTTCAATTCTTCATCACCATTCAATCTTTATTTATTCGAAGCTCATTCTTAATTGAGAATAAAACATTATAAATTATAGAAGTATTGTTTTCTCTTGATAAGTATTCGTTCGTCTTAAAAAATAAGTTGGGGAGTGTGAGTCAATGAATTATTGGGAAGCGAAGACGTAAAACTTCATAATAAATTTTTTTTTATTTTCATTAATTTTTTAAAAAAAGCTGACAAGTTTTTTAATTTAAAAATATTATATTTTTTTATAAAATATATAATAGTTTACATGGAAAAAAAAACACAATGTCTTCTCAATTATTAAATATTACATCAAGCCTTTTAAAAGTATTTTATGTGTTTCCTTTTAATGAAGCTGCTAAGTGTCCAATAGGCAAATAAAACTCACCATGTCATGTGATTTATCCCGTACATAGATTCATTTATTGGTATACACCATGGTGAGTCTCCACTTATGTCTCCCAGTCATTAGTCTCACATCCCAATGATTCATTGATGACTTTCTTTTGTGTCCGTGCTAATCATTAAACTTTGTTTCGTACATAAAAGAGAACTTCTGTAAATAAATTACTCCTGTAATTTAATAAGTTTGATTTTATATGGTGTGGCAGCTTATACTTTGTTCCGCAGCAGTTAAATTGACGAGTCATCTGTTTCACTGTGGCCTGCTAATCCGATGCTAAGATATGGGCTTCCATTATCAACTTAGTTCATCCATTCGATGTTGTTCCCAGTATTAGATATCAGCAAAGAGACTATTTCATCAAAAACGACATAATCATAGTACCTCTCTTATGTATTAATGTATTAAAATCCTTATATCAGCTCTATTTCCATATTAGACTGACCCATGCATCGATACCCAATGGTTTTAATGCTGTCAAATGAGCTTAAATCTCTTCTTGGAAACTTTTTTTTTTTTGGGGTTTGATCGAGATTTACACCATAAGTAGCATTCATTATCTCTTCAAATTAGATCTATCGTTATTTGAATTCACTTCCTGGGCTACACATAGATTGAAATTTATATGAAGTCATCTGTTCCTAGCTCAATTATCTTTCAGCGTGATGTATATTTATCCTTTTATTCCAAAGAATAATAGTTGAATAAACCTTATCTAATCTTAAGCTTCTATTCTAGATAAATTAACATTTTTTTTTCCTTTTAGGTGAAATAATTAAAAAGTTGAACTATATAATGTTCTACGTTTCAACTCGAATATATTTGATGAGTAATGTCCAGGCCTATTTTGTCTGACTTTTTATTAACAGATAAGCACAAATTTCTATTCGAAATTCTAAATCAATTCATGTTGTATATAATTTTGTGATGACTAAGATATTAAACAATAAAGTTTACTGATTGTTAACATACATATATGAATGGTATTTCTGGTGATATAATCAAAAAACAGAAAAACAATTCACAAAAATCAAAAAACAATTGAAAATCTTGGATTTCACCACAAGGTACCACAGGTCGTTGAGTTTTGCATCAACTAGTTTTTATCAATAATCTTGAGGACTCCCTAAGTATTCTTATTGCGTTTTACTAGCATTTTGTTGTATAACAATGTAAATATTGTTGTATGATATTAACATTGTATATTAATATTTCTTTTAGATAATGAGCATACTTTATTTCATTTAAGGTTAAAAAAAATAGCTTTATATAGATTTCAAATTTGCACTGAATTATTTTTAACTGCAAATATTATAATGAAATAATAATCAAATATTACTGGAAAAGAATAAATATCCCTTATAGTAATAAGCAAAAATGGAGAACAAAGCAATTTTTCTTAGTCATGCAAATATTTCTCATCAATACAAATCATGCTAAAAGATCTTCAAGATGTAAGTATATGAGACAAATGAGCGTCAACATTATAAAAATCAAAAAGAATAAAAAATATAAAGGTAATATTTTTTTTTAAATTAGAGTATAGCTGATATAATGATAGAAACATTCATGTTACAGAAACCTGGTTTAAAAAAAATCATGTATTAAAAGGGAATAGATTAGACCTAATATGTTACAGAATTTATAACACTTGTCGTTCATAAGGAGAAGAACTAGAGGTATAATGATCCTCTTCATGAGTCAAACAAATAATACAACATGTTAAATGGGACTTTCTAAATTTCAATAGAGTTCTTCGAATAATTTATTCGGAGCACACACTGTAAACTCTAACAATCTTTTAAAATTTTTACTTTTCTGAAATGATAATAATTTACCTCTAACTTTGACACGAATTGTACAACAAAAATAATTTAAGCAAACCAAATTGAGAAATTGGTAGAAGTTTCCGTTTATTTGTAAATTTCAGTATATCGTAATTGTTAATACCTTCTTCTTTCACATTTGCCACTTAATTAGTAAAGTTTTTGTTTTTAAATCTTCAGGTAATATTTTGAGCTAAGAGTTCTTTCAATTGATTGGGGAAAATAGGAATAAAATATTCTGCTTTAATTGGTACTGAATTTGTTAATTTTATACAGTTTTAATTAGGTATTCAAAGTTTTCATTTGAAAGGTCAATCATGATATTTAGACTTTGTTATAAGTCTCCAGCAAGGAAGTGTCTAAAATCTTTGGTGGATGTTTCATGACTTCCTTGTGGGAAGAGAACAGAAAGAAGTCTGCAGGCTCCAGATCAGGAAAGTACAGTGGGTGTGTAATAACACTCACAATATTGGGACAGGAAGTTGCTTACATAGATAACAGTATATGGATAACAGACAGGAAGGTTTTTCAATAGTCAGTGTGGATTCACTGAAAACTATTAATTCATTGGCAACGAAGTGTAATTCACCATTCTTTAATGACTTAAGGTCATTTTAAACTTAAAAAGTAGCAACTTTGCATTAATATTTCGAACACAGTGAATACAAAAATCAAAAGATTCATCAAACTCATCAAATAATACAGAAATACAACAAAAAAAGGCAACGCAATTTTGCACAACCATTTTAAACAATAACAAAACTTATTTGGATTAAAAACTTTAACTGCTTATCCCAGTCCAAAAAGTGGAACTACGTGACACATACAACTCCTGAAATATAAGTTACAGCTACTTACACATACAATTCATGCAAATATTGCCATCTTAATATACTTATGACATTAAAAATTTCTGTGCACTTTTTTGATCAGGGGAATGGAAATCGACACCACATTATGTCAAAATTGAGAACCCTATTGCAGGACAAAATATTGATTCATAAATGTATATACAATACAAAAAAATAATACTTCTTTTATAATAACGCCTTCTCTCTGCATGCTTTATCTCTACTTCGTCATAAGATTACATACTGACTAATTTCAATTTTCGTTAATA
>JAPDSC010022835.1:456202-512118 GCA_026290005.1 Latrodectus geometricus
GATTTGAAAACATACCTTTTTATAGGCCTGATTTAATTAATTTATTGAGCGTTAGGGAAATAGATTTGTTGTAAATTATGCTAATACTCCAAACAATGCGCTAATGTATTGTGAGATAACTTTTCTATTATTACAATGAAATTAAGAAAGAGATTCATATTATTTTTAAAATAGCAACGATGTAAAGCATACAATTCTCACAGTACTATTGGGATTGTTATGTAACTTTAAAAATCTGTTGAAAAACCCTTATCAACCGGTATATGTATACATACATGTGTGTGATGTACAAATGATAAAAATAATCTAAATCAAATCTGATCATTGGCAAAATCTCAATAAAGAACAGAATAAAGAACAGACAACTCAATAAAGAACAGACAACTTATAAACCTGTAAAATATAAGTAGAATCAAATAATACTCAGATGATTAATGATTACAGGGTATTATAAGTTATAACAGATATTCAAGAATTAGTAAAAAATGTATTTTTAACCATGAAATGGTTTTACTTTCGTTACAATTGAGATCATGTGTATTTCACTTCATTGTGTTCTGAAATATTTTCAAAATTATGAAAATTACCTGTTTTTCTTCATAATTAGTTTTAAAATTATAAAAACGTTTGACATTTTGCTTTCAAAATTTCCTGAAATTCTTATCTTTTCTAAATTGTGTCTTTGACCGATTCCAGTTTTCTTGTCCGGCATTTCTGCTCTCCAGCTCTCTTGTGTAATTTCATGTTCTCTTGAAATCCGTTATAACTTCTCAAATTCTCTTTAAAAAAAATAGCTTATTACATCTTCACAAACTGACTTTTGAAAGTAATGAAATCAACTTTACGCTTTCTTTATTGTCATGACTTATAGCTTTGGAATCGCAGGACCTTGTATAGATTTATTGTGGATTTTTTACTAATTAGTTTAGATTTAAATTGACTTCTAAGTACATAGAAATATCTATTGACCATAGATAATCTGTTTCTTATTTCAATTTTAATAGTGTTGTTGCTTGAGATTATTGTGCTTAAATAATTAATTTGCTTAACAATCTCAACTGTTTATCTTTAAAGGGGATAGATCCATTGATCTATTTGTTACTATCGTAAATTCGGTTTTATCTTTTTTGATCATGAGGCCCATATTTCCAGCTGCCTTTTCAGGCAAGACAAATGCCTCTACAGCAACCTACTTTGAACCTCCAATGATCTCAATATCATCAGCTAAAGCTAATAATTGAATTGTCTTTTGCAATACTATTCCACATATGTTTAATTTGGAATCTCGTATAACCTTTTCCAGAGCCAGGTTAAACAACAGCCGTAAATTCCAACATAGCTTCAAGGAGTCTCCCTATTGAAGCTGTTGCATGCTGCTTTAAAATCAATGAATAGGTGGTGGGTATCTACGTTAAATTCCCTTGTGCGTTCCAAGATTTGTCTGATAGTGTGAATTTGATCAGTTGCTGTTTTTCTCCTCTGGATACCACTTTGGTAAATGGCAGTAACTTCAGAAGTGTACCTAAGCAATCTTTAGGCACACTTTTAATATGGTAGATTTTATTATTTTCCTAATATGGAGGATATTAATTTTTCTAATATGGTGGAGAAAGTTTTATATTCTGTATTTAAATGGTAATTTCTCTGTAATTACAACATTCTATCTTGTCTCCTTTTTTATAAATGGGACAGATGGAAGCTTCTTCCCACTCAGTAGATATTTATTTATGTGTCCAAATATCGAGAGTAATGTAATAGATTGCTTTAATAAGTTGTGTTTCATTAATATTTAAAAGCTCAGCTTTGATACAATCTGATCCAGCTGATTTATTATGCTAGTTCAACATTATAGAGAGTTAGTGGATTATGTTAAAATCTATCCTCTTCACTGATAGTAGTAAGTAAAGTGTTGTACATAGTTGCATCTTCTTTGTTATCCCTACCCTGAAGCTGATTCTTGAACTTTACACTCCATCTACATAAAGCCTCTTCTATATCTCTGATAATTTCTCTATTTTATTTTCCTGCAAGATATTGTATTTGGATTAAATTCAGCTCTGTCATTATTTACTAGCTGGCAAAAATATTTTAGCGTTTTTTTTCTACTTTAGGTTTTTAATCTCACTGTATAGTTCATTAAGATATGCGCTTTGTTTTACTCCTATGTATTCTATTTTCTACCCTTCTTGACTTTTTATATCGTTCCTCTGCATCTTTAGTGAACAACTTCTGGTTTAATTTATATATCTTGTTCTTTTTATATGTTATCGCTGAGCATTCCCATCAAACCATTGTTTATTTATCTTAGAAATAAACCCTGGGATAGTTTTCTCAGCTCCTTTGATTTTAATTTGTTTAAGATTCATTAAAGCATTATTTTTGTTCACATTCTTTCTTCATCATTTGATATTTGCTTTTTTTTTATTTTTTTTATTTTAACGATTTTCTCTTTCCTTAGTTGTTCAATAGCAAGCCTTTTAAATTTCTGTTCTATCTTTTTGTTGACAAAAAGGAAGAACGGTGAATTGTGACTGATTAGCTAAAAAAATTTTCTACAGAATGTTAAATGATCTGTTTAACTAGTTTTAACAATGGAATAAGAATGGGCATTATTCTTTGCAAGTACTCGGTTGCCAATTTGGCTATCATTCCTCCCACCTGTGACAAAAATTTAACCAATTATATATTTGAAATGCTATGCTACCAGAGGGCGTAACAAAAGGTCTTCTAAGAGATTTTATTTTTAAGTTGTTTATTATGTTCATCCCCGCAATGAATGCAGTTTAGTACTCCATTCATTCCATGCGCTAACTATAATATCATTATACACTTTTACTACAAAAGTAATCTTTAGACTCACTTGTGGTGTATTAGAAGTGAAGTGTATAGTAGAGCTCCTAAAGTAAAGTCAGTTTATAAGAATTACACTAAAACAATGAACTAAATATAAAAAATAATTGATATTAGAGTTTTTTATTGCTTTTTTGAAAACCAAAACTTAGAAATATTTGTCAAAATTACTATCAGTTTCAAAATTCTGTTTCAATAATCTATAATCCTCGGATTAATTTGAATAAGGTGAAGATATTTTCTTTTTAAAAATCATTTACCTTTAATTAATTATTAATAATTAAAAATATCAAAGTGTTTTATTTTACCATGATTTATTTTTGTGTATTGACTTTGAAATATCCAATTTCAACATTAATGGTAAGTCGGAATTGAAATTTAAAATATTGCAGTCTTGAAGAAATTATGTATAAAAGAAGATAACCATTTTTTTTTTCAAATTGAATATATTGCACTTTTTTATTTCCCTTATTTAACTGATATTTTGTTAAAAATAGTAACCTGTACGTATAATAAACATAGAAGCAAAGAGAATTGGCAAAAGAAGCAAGTATGCAAACTGATTTTAATTTCTGTTCAATTTTATAATAAACTCACTTTTTCGTTACTAAAAGTACAATTTTTTTAGTAGTGAAAATGTGAAGAGGTAGTCCAAAATGGAATTTAGTAGTGTTTAGTAGAATGAATTCACTACTAAAAAGCCAAAGAGTTAACGTATTCCCTACAAAAACATCTATGAGTAAAATTTCATTCACATAATTGTGGAAGCAATTAAACAAACTTCAAGATCCCATCTTTGTTATCGGAAAAGTGAACAAAACTGACAAATAATAAATTTATTCTTATATTTTAAATTCATTTTCTCTGGGAATAATCATTTCAAGGAAATATAAATTTAATTCATATTTGCAGTGATTTTTTTCAAACATTCAGACAAAGTTAAATCATGAAATTTTTATAAGCACATTACACAAGGACTATTTAAAGTTGACAGAAATTAACGATACTATTAATGGATCACAGATTGTCTGATATTTGCGATGGAAAAGAGATGCGTACATAAAATGATCTAACTGATAATATATAAATTCATTAATAATCTCTCTCTACATTTCTCTCACAGATACCCTGTAAATTACTGTCTCTTATCTTATTCCCTTAAAAAATTTTAAATTGATATGGATTGAAATATTTTTAAGCGTATAAATCATAAAACAGGTAAGTTGATTATTTTTAAATATGTTACATTCATACTTAAATAGCTTACACATATAGGATATTTAGCAAAACTATATTCATTAAATATAAGTTTAAATTTATTATTAAACTAAAAATTATTTCTAAAATTTATTTAAGTTGTTTCTGTAAAGCTTATAATTTAATTAAATAACTTAATTAATAAAACTTTAAATTTATTATAATGTCTATATGGGCAATTTTTTTATTGTGCATGTTGATATTTTTATCCTCATATATTTTTAAAAGGGAATTCTATACATAAACATTTTACAGAAAAGTTTCATATTAATATTTGATACTAAATATATAAAATGTTCTAAAATATTTTATATTTAGTTTCATATACATTACTGCCCATTAAAATTGCAACACCAGGAAGAAATGCAGATAACAAAATGATATTTATTGGACAAATATATTATACTAGAAATAACAAATGATAAAATTTTCAAGAAAATTGGCTGGATAGATCCTGAGAAGTCAGTACCCAGAACAACCACCTCTGGCAGTAATAACAGCAGTTATACGCCTGGGCATTGAGTCAAACAGAAATTGGATTGCATGTACAGGTACAGATGCCCATGCAGCTTCAACACGATGCCACACTTCATCAACCGTAGTGACTGGCGTTTGGTGACGAGCCAGTCGCTCGGCAACCATTGACCAGACGTTTTCTATTGGTGAAAGATCTGGAGAACATGCTGGCCAGAGCAACAGCCGAACATGTTCCGTATCAAGGAAGGTCCGTACAATACCGGCAACATGCGGTCGTGCATTTTTCTGCTGAAACCTTGGGTTTCGCAGGGCTCGAAGAAAGGGTAGAGCCACGGGTTGTAACACACCAGAAATGTAACGTGCACTGTTCAAAGCATCGTCAATGCGAACAAGAGGTGACCGAGACGTGTATCCAATGGCACCCCATAACATCACGCCAGGTGATGGGCCAATATGACGATGACGAATGCACTCTGCCAGTGTGCGTTCACCACGATGCCGCCAAACACGGATGCGACCATCATGATGCTGTACACAGAACCTGGATTCATTTGAAAAGATGACGTCTCGCCATTCGTGCACCCAGGTTCGTCGTAGATCACACTATTGAAGGCGCTCTTGCCTATGACGCAGCGTCAAGGGAAGCCGCAGACATGGTCTCCGAGCTGAGAGTCCATGCTGCTGCAAACGTCGTCGAACTTTTCGTGCAGACACTTGTTGTATTCCGAACGACAACGTTTCTTGACTCACGGCTCATGACGTGGTTGCACGATCCATTAACGGCCATGCGGATAATATGCCTGTCTTCTCGGCTGCTAGTGATCGGTGGCCGTTGAGATCCCGCATGGCGTTCCGTATTACCGTCCTGAACCCATCGATTCCATATTCTGCTAACATTCATTGGATCTCGACCGACACGAGCAGCAATACTGCGATAAGATAAACCGCAATCCCGGTACGCTACAATTCGACCTTTATCATAGTCAGAAACGTGCTGGTACTTATTTCTCCTTCTTACACGAGGCATCACAACAACTTTTCATCAGGCAACAACGTTCAAATACGATTTGTGTATGAGGAACAGGCTGAACAATTTCCTCATTTAAACACAATGTAGGTGTCGCTACTGGCGCCTGCTTTGTCTGAATGAACTGAAAAGCTAATTATTTGCATATCACAGCACCTTCTTCCTTTCGTATAAATTTCACGTCTGTAGCAGGTCGCCTTCTTGGTGTAGCAATTTTAATGGCCAGTAGTGTATATATATGTGAAAAATTGCTTTATAAAATTTCTATAAAGGAACATTTCACAAAATGTCAATAGCTCAAAAAATTGGATAACATTCTGTATTAATAATATTTTACAAAAAAAATATTCTTATTCTATTGTATAAAAGAAAAATACGTTTTTTAACTTATTCATTTTACAAAAAAAGCTTTATAACAAATATTTGTTATTAATTTAATTTACAGGTTTGGAAAAAGTGTTTTATACTTTTAAGACCAATTTAATTCTTTAAAAATTCCTATGGATAAATACCAAGGAGATTCTGACTGAATTTATTAGACTAAGTTTAGAAACATTTTTCTTCAGAACGAATTCTGAAACCACTAGAAATTGTCAAATTGTAAAAACATATTAATAAATCCATCTTTCGAAACAAAACAGAACTTCCTGATCATTAGCGTTATTTTTGCAAGGGATTGAGCAGTTCACAGTTCTAAATTTAATTTGTATGGAAAAATATGAAATTCTTAGCGTAGAGACTCAAAGAAGCTAGTTTTATCTTCGTATGATTAATGAATTTTCGCTCTCGAAGAAAACTTTTATTTTTCCTATTGGCAATTGATCCCTTCCAACGTAATTTATTTAGAAGTATTTATCCTGTACAAATATTCATAATTTGTGAATAATTATTAAATAATGTATTTGAAGACATAATACATTAACTAAAGCGTACATCTTAGGGACATCTTTATAAATTGTAACTTCTATTACCATAATTCTTTAAGGAAGTTCATTGTGTTATATAAATTCTCTTCTTAAACATGTTTACCTTATGTTAATATTTAACATATGTAAACACTGATTGCCTTGCATTAATTATTGGGGATTCGGCACCAAATATTAAAATGTATCTTTCCATATTTTCATTTGTACTCAGGATTTTGTGTATACGCGATCAATTTTAATTTAAAATATACTTTTCAATCTGTTTTCCTAGAAATTATTAATTTTAGTTTTTGCTTTACATACTGGATCAGTTTCTAATTAAACTAATTTCTAATTGTTTCTAATTAGAAGTTTTTGAGGCCTACTTAAGCAGGTATGAGATAGTATAAGACGATGATTAGACAACATAATACATTGTCCCCTACTAAATTCACTATGGATACTTCTCCATATTTATTTTAAAAAATTGGTCTCTTTCTTCTTCTTAGTCAGTGAGCTCAAACTGATTATTTGTTTAACGAAATTTGCAAAACGTTATGTACTTAAAATACAGTTTTAGTAATATTATAAAACGTTTCTTGAGATATCGTTCTACTACATCTATTAAATTCAAATAAATATTGTTAATTTATTCAGCGTAACAACTATTTTACATCTATGCATTACTCGTTTAATGAGTAAGCTCGTAATTAATTACTCGTTATATAAAGGACATGTTATGAAAATTATTTTCACTCTGAGCCTAATTGTGATTAATTTTTTGATATTAAATTATTAGTTGTAAAAACAAATATTAATATAGGAATGTTGCTTTATGCAGATGTGAGCAATGTTACCGGAGTATTTCTTACATCACTCAAATTCCAAAATACTGAAAAGGAAAATTTATTCACTCTATTTAGAGAAATCATTTTAAAAATTTAAATTAAAAGAAATCACACCTCTATTCAAACTTATTGATTTAATTGAATTTTGGTTTGGATAATTATTTCAAAAAGCTAATAGCATCATCCCTTTTATGTACATTTTTTTCTATTAAAGATACTGATCAAGAATTTTCTGTTTAACACTCAATGCATCATATCACAAAATAAGCCTTAGCTTTTATTAAGATCATTGTGTTATATTTATTGCTTATGTTAATATTTTCTAATGTATAATTTTTGAAAATGCTATATTTTAACAAAAGAGTAAGGTAAATTCGGAAAATAAAAAGTTGTATCCAAATAATTAACAAGAAAAATTCATTTGACATTTGAAAATCTCAAAATAAATGGGAACGTATTTCACTATTTTTGTAAATTAGTACGTATTAGCATAATGAAAACAAATTTCAGCATCAACAAAATCTTAATAATGTATTAGAAAGTTTACTTTTTATAAGTGTTGGGCATTTTAGTGATGATATGAACCATTACATCACCAACACGCGTCCGTATGCAATACCACTTTACCCGATTATTATTAACGAATTAGGAGGAATTAACCTATCTTTCTTCTTCCTTAAGGATATCGGAATTAAAAATGTTAAGTTTGCTTTCATCTAGTAAAAGAAAAATTTCAGCATGAAACAAACTTTACATAATTGATTTCAAAATTGGTCTGATTTTTTATTCTTTAAAGAAAAGAAAGTCAGACTTTAGAATTGTACTCATAAAGTAATTTTTGGGAGCAGACTATCTGTTTATATAAAATGTTCAGAAAAGTAAATCTACAAGTAAATTAAAGGAAGAAATTATTTAACTGAATTGTGCAGAAAATTTGTAAATTTAAAGATGAATTCCATGCTAATTTTTTTATCAAGTTCTTTTTCTACGAAATCTAGATAACTTGACACAAACTTCTAACCTTATTTTCAACTTCATTTCTTTTAAATACTTTATCTCGTGATAAATAATTTGATGTTATTAAATAATTATTTTACTAAATATCTATATAAAATCTATATCTACACTAAATATCTATATAAATTAAATAATTATTTTACTTAATTTTAAACTTATTTACCCAAACAAAAAATTAAATATTTTGAAAAGCGAGTAGTTTAAAACCATTTTTTAATCATTAGGACTTCATGTTTTACACTTATATCAGCATTCTTACAGATTTTGCGTTAAATCAAAACTCATGCTGCAAACAGAATTTCTATTCTATCAAATTATCGTTTGCGTCATTTTCTTGTAACTTCTAGGAGGATACATAGCTCTAGAGCTAGATAACACCAGTTATTAATTATTCAATATTCTAATGTAGTGATCCCTTTCTCACGTCCTTAATTAATAACGGAATTTGCATTTCTTCTTCTCGGCCCATCAGGAAAGGGTGAAATAAATCCCCACACTCTGAGGTTCGAAAGGCACAGCTCGGACAGGGAATGTACATCCGATCCCCTTTTCTTCATAAGGGGAAGAAAGCGCGTGGAGAGAACGTGATATACCAGTTGAGTAGAGCAGTATGAACGACCCCAGCCACTTGGTACACTGCCGTCTCTGTGATGTAGAAGAAATGTAATAAACGCTTCCTTGAACTGAAGTCTTGATTCTGTACATCGCACTGAACACTGACCGCTAATCCCGAAGCTCCTTAGTTTGCATTGATCTAGATTATATATACAGATTACAAATTTGAATGTTTTGCATACAATAGATTGTTTCTATCATCTTAAAATTTTAATCAAATTGATAAAATGTCATTCAAAAAGTTAAAATTTCAATTATATGAATTGATTTTCTTATAATTTATATTAAAAATGGCTATTTTCCTTCATGATGATAAGTTTCATTTGCGATATTTATACTCTAAAGGTTTTCTATCATTTGACGAATAATTTCACCACATTTTTCTCTTTTCTCATTAAATTTAAAACAAAAATAAATATTGATTAACATGAGAGGTAAATACTGTTTTGAAAATGATTAATGATTACGTATATATCTTATCGATAATAATGAAAAATGAACTGTTATAATCTAATTCTAGAGAGGCTACAAGCGTAAAATAAAAATAAAATTATCGTTCATTTAAAAAGGAGAAGTGAAGTAAAGTATTGTCGATATTTGCGGTTTGCGCAGACGCATCCCTGTTTTAAAGAAGTAGCATTTTATTGTTGAAATCTTAAAATTCCAAATTGAATGATCTAAACTGCCTCGGAATCTTTTACTTTTTTAATTCACTATTGTTTGATTTTAATTAGAAAGTAATTAAATAATATAACTTATATTCATAATATTGTTGAAAATCTTTATAGTAATCTGCTTAGAAGGATTTTCATTGCATTCTAATGGCGGCATCACAAACTGTTGAGCAGAAAGAGCAAACTTCTTTGGGGCAAGAAACTTCCCAAACTGTTAAAAAGGAACAATCTCCTTTAGAAAAAGAGCTTTTCAAATTTACGTTAGAACGTAATTATGATGAAGTAAAGCGAATTCTCGCCACTAAACAGGTACCTGTTGATTGTTATGATGAGGATGGTCATACTCCAATTCAGCATGCTGCGTATAAAGGTGATTATAAATTGTGCAAGCTTTTTCTTGATTGTGGTGCTAATATTAATTTAACCACTCATACATCTCGATATAGTGCTCTTACTTTTGCTGGGTTATCTGGTAAAGCTGATGTTGTTAATTTATTACTAGAGAATGGTGCTTCAGTGTCTTCTGTTAATTCTATCAATAAAACTGCTGCTCAAATGGCAGCATTTGTTGGCAATCACCATATTGTGAGCATAATCAATAATTTTATTCCTATAGAAGAAATTGATTATTTTACAAAGCCTCATGGGTTAGAAAAGGAGCCTAAATTGCCTCCATTTTTAAGTAATCCTGTTCATAAAATGGTTGTTATGACTAACATCAACCCTGTGCGCATTGCTATGTATATCCAAGCTAATCCTTGTATTTTAGAAAATTCCAAAAAGGTTGTTAGAGTTCTTAATATATTGTCAGAAAAAATGTATAAGAATGAATGCAATGAATTACTATCATTAAAGTATCATCATTTAGCTTATGTATTGAGTGCTTGTGAAAATTTTTTGAAGGAATTAAAAAACAAATCTGGTGATGCAGTAAATAAATCTGGAAAGGACATTTTAAATCCTCTTATCAAGCATTGGATAAGTGGTGATGAAAATGGATTTCCCATTGCACTTGAAAAATTCCTTAGGAAAGATGTTCGAGAATATCCATATTTAGAATGCAGCTTGTTCCAGCAGTTAGTGCGAACATTAGCACAAGGCAAAATCGGAGAAGAACCTAGTGCAATCTCTATTATTAATGAAGCTGTAACAGGTACGCATGGCTTTGATAACACAATGTGTTGTGCAACATGTAGTGATCCTCATGCTGAAAAGAAATGTTCAGCATGTAAATCAATCCAATATTGTGATAAAACATGCCAAAAATTACACTGGTTTACTCACAAAAATATGTGCCCGACTCTGAAAAAAGCGGCTGAGGAAAAATTGGCTGAAAGGTCGAATGATGCTGAAGGTACAGAAAACCAAAAATCAGATTCTGTGGAAAATACCAATTCTGAAGCATAAAACTTATTGTTACTTAATTAATTACTGTTAATTATGAACTAACTCTTTTTTTCTTTCACTGGCTTGAAATCAAATATAAATATGTAAATTATCTGTATTAAATGACAATAGAATTATTTTTTTAATCAAAAGAATTTTATAAAGTTGGAATTTTTCATAAGAAAATTGGAAATTATATCTAGTTTTAAAATATCGATTTATGATGTTTACTAGTTTAAAATAATTTAATGTTTAGAAAAAAGTAATTGTTATATATAGATATTTTTGAGGCTATGAAATTTTTTTTTTACATAATATAAAAGCAAAGAAAACTATCTAAAAATAATATCGTTGAAAGTGGTTTGCATTTTATTTAGGATATTTAAGAAGAAAATTTAAAATATCTTTTAACTTTTCCTAAGTTTTATAAAAAGGAATATTTTCGTTCTTATTTATGTTTTTAATGTTTTCTAGAACTAAGTTGCCCTTTTCTAAAAATATTAAAATGAAAGTAGCATGTATGCTTTCTTATTTCATGTTAACTAGGCAACAGCACTAAATTTTTAAAATAAAATTGTAACATTTTTGTTTAACATTTAAAACAATAGTATTTTTAAGTTTTTTAAAAATATTATAAATTTGAAAAGAAACAAATTATATTTATGTTTCATTGTTTCAGTTATTCCAAAACTATGTTTGATAATTCGTAAATGTATATGTACATATTTTACATCATACAAAATTATGATAAAAAAATTTATTTACAAATTAGATGCGTTGAGTCAAATATTGAATAATAGTGACATTTAATGTTTCGTAAATAATTGTATAGTTACCTCAGCTATTTTGCTTGATTGTAAAAGCTTCTAATCCAGTCAGTTAACATTGAATATTTATAATTATAGATTGCTATATATTTATAGGTGTTTTTCAGTTCAATCTGATAAATATAAGACTTGATTAGAAAAACAGGAGTGAACTGATTAGTGAATTGCTATTGCTATAAATTATATAGTTCTTTTGGCTTGATTTTATTTTGGTGTATTTTTTAAACCTTTTTTCTTTCCTATGGCAGCTAGGTCTTACAACTGGTGTAGAATAATTCAAAGTTAAGATTTGTAGGTTTTCCATTAAGATTAATTTTTAGCCGACTGCTTATGCTAAGAAGATATAATGTTTTAGTCGTCACAGTGTACTTTCTGAATGCTTTATTTTGTTAACACTTTTCATGTTAACCTAGATTATATTAATAATACTTAAATGAATTTCTTGTAATCTTTAAAAGGGAATTTTAGGTTGTATTGTTTCTTATTATTTTCTTTTATTCTGCATCATATTTTACATTTTTATTTTGTATTCTTTTTAAATTTTTGAATTATTATGTCTTGAGGCTTCTGGTTATGAATCTTTATATAAAATTAAATTTTTATTAAGCATTGTAAATATTATTTAGGCAACAATGTTTTTATATAGAATTCTGAAAAATTTTAAATTGTCCAATGAAGGATGCTTACCAAATCAAAACTATGAGAAATTTTAACTGTTTGAAATTTATGTTTGCATTTGTTTACTCTTATTTATATGGTCATTTGAATTTAATTTATTCCTTTCTTTTATCTATGTATCTAAATACATCATATTTTTTCTTTTTAATTTTAATCTGCATTAATGTGTTAATTAAAAAAATAGAATTCGTGTCTATTACATTTTATATGGTGTTTATTTTTTTAATATCTATATAATTAATTTTATTGATATTAACCCTTATGTCTTTTAAAAGTCATGAGAAATAAATTTCAATTTTCTTTATGATAAAATGATTGTAATTGCTGAAACAAAATGTGGATTAGTTTTCTATAATAATTTTAAAAATATTAAATGTTTATAGTATGTTTTGTATATATCATATAGAACAGGGTTGGCCAAGACGTCGACTGGTAGACCGCAAAGACAGTTTAGGTAGTCCATGCAACTACCCCGATAATGATCTTGGATATTAACAATTTAATTTATGACTTATGACATAGAATCAATGAATTACTCAAAATAAAAATTTACTACAGTCTACGCTTTAAAATCCAAAACAAACTGTGCAAAAATTTATGATTTAAAGATTCATTTACTCTGCCATTGGTAGACCGCCTTTGATTTTTTAAATGTGGAATAGACCCCAGATCCCAAAAGTTTGGCCACCCTTACTATAGAATAATCAAATTAAATTTGACAATTCATAAACTTTTTAGGATAATATAAAATTTGTGTATTCATGGAACTTAAACTTTCATTTTATAAAAATTCCAATATTTCCAAAATGAATCAAACTTATCAAAAATAATTCAAATTTCCATTTTATGGAAATATTTAAATATAAATAGATTTTTTACAGTTATTGATTGCTTACATCGACTTAATTTTCGAATGTACTTTAAAAACTATGTGTTCTAGAAAATACATATTTTTTTAATCCACAATTTAAAAAAATCAATACTTTTTATAGATTATGTTTTTATAGGTTATGTCTTTTAATCATTAATTTAAATTAATATTTCATGCAATATTTTGGATTTAATTTTCAAGGATGTTGTTTCAAATAAAACCAGTTTTAAAAGGAGTTTCTTTATGAAAAGTGGGCAAAACTATGGAGTTCTTTTTTTAAAGTTATACCATGCATTGCTAGCAGACCCCATTTGATATGTTTTATTGATTGTTATTATGTACTAAAAACTGACAGGGTTTATCTAAAAAAGTGACATGAGATTAATATGTTAGAAAGTAGAGTGGGTCTAATAATGTAAAGAAATGGGGAAGACAAAAATTAAACATATTTTCAAATATTTGTATTTTTAATATTACAGTTAAATAGTTTTAATCAATAAAATATTCATGCAGTCTACAAATGCAATATTTTGTAACAGAATGTGATTATACAATTTATCTTTGGAAAATTAATGTTTAGGTGTAATAAATATGATAAATTCTGCCTTGTAAAAAAGAAAATTTTGCAAGCAACAAAAATAAAATCTATAAACAATTATGTATTTCTTCCTTATTTGAAGATTATACTATATTTCCTCCTATTTCGAAAAAGTAATCTGTTAATAAATCAATTTGTGTAGATCTTAGTAAATAATCACAAACAAAATTACAGATGCTAATTTCAATTAATTTTTCTAAACATCTCAAAATAAAACACAAATTTGTAATCAAGTATGGCGTGAGAACCTGATAGATGTAATTATGAGACTGGCATCTGAAAAACTCGTAATTCACATATAAAGCTGGCTTAAGTAGCTCAAACGATTAACTGATTATTAATTTTGAGACTATAATTTCCATAACTTCAAAAACTTTTTCATAAGATGGCTTAAGGAACCTAGATAATTTAATTATTCTTGATGAGGCTGACTTCTACAAACAATGATTTTATAAAATATGGCTTAGGAAATCAAAGCAAAAATTATAGTTATGGAGTGATGTCTTCTCTGTACACATATACCGCCAGTTCTTGCAGTGTTCCCACCTATCCTTTTGCATTGTAAAAATTTGTGGAGGAAGGAACTGCTCAATGTTATCTCAAAGTGCTTTTAATTTTTACAATTATTTGCAGGTGAATAAAAATGTACTCAATGAATCAGTAAAGCCAGGTATACATATTATATACATAGGTTAAAAGCCTATTAGCAGGTTGTACATAAATGCAGCCCCTCAAGAATTGACAATACATAACTGAAAAACATGAGAAATTTCAAGAGCAAATATTCATGTTACAATATAGAAAGCATTTTAACAAATTATCAAGTATAAAGTTTACTTATTGTAAGAAAATATTTTAGGTGTGTGAAAGTCATCCTTTACATAATACTTAAGTGAATTAAAAATTATTTGAAATGAAAGATATCAGAACATTGGAAAGTGTGCCTTAAAAACACTTTGCCCAATCACATTTTCTCATGACATTAATGGCATCTCCCATATTTTATTGCCCTCCACCATAATGAAAACACTGTCTCACTAGCTTGAATACCTTGTTGTTATCGATTAGCTATATCAACGGAATGTAGCATTTTGGTGACACCCAGGATATAGTGACATCTCCTTTTTTTATAAAAGAAGACAAAATGTGCAATTATCTGTTTTGTGTCAATTCACAGCTGGAAAAAAAAACTATTTAGAAAAGTTTTGTCTACTTATAAAAGCAAATCAAAAATTACCTTTTTATAACTTATTTCTTGTTTATAAATCAATTTTATTTTATTGTTTCTGCTAATGACTCCTCACAATTCAGTGCTGTTGAATATTCATTTAATAATATATGATATGTATATATCGTAATAGGAGCATATATTAACTGAAGAACTTTTCAACCAATTTGTCTTGAACAAGGTAGTCTCTTACTATTTAATTTTTATGAGCATATTGTTTATAGCTGTGGGCTATGTGTAAAGTATCTTCACAAATATTTTTAAATATCAGTTGATTGATTATATGAAAATTGATTCCTCATTATAAAAGTTATTCTCATTTGTTTCTTCAAATTTTTTTAACTTTGCAGTATTTTTTTTTTCTTATCAAAGTAAATTTTTTATTTGTAATCATAAAATTAGACATCCTTTCCATTCATAACAAAATCTTCAGTCTACTAATTGTAGGAAATGTAGAAAAGATTTTAGGGTGAATGAGAGAAAATACCTTGAGCTAAATGCTACTGTAATGTGAATCATATGGTTTTTTCAATCTTAAAAATCTTATTTGCTGTTACTCAGTTAGTGCTCTAGTTTTTATTCAGCAGCTCATTAATTGCCTCCTTAAGTATAGATGTTTGTTGTAATTTATAAATCACTTCAAATTGTAGTTACTGCTTGAATTAGCCCATGTAAGCAAAACATGATTGTGAAGTGACAATCCAATTGACACCATAATTATTTTTTTAAGTCATACAAATAAACTGATTCCTCCATGTTAATTTATACAATTTTTAATTGTATGATTAAAAATTTTATTTTTAGTTTTATTACATATAAATAATAAATACTTTTTTGTTATAATTAAGAAAACCTGTTTCAATAATGAAAGTAGAATATTTAATTTTTATGATATCATAAAATTTGCGTTTTATTTTTTTTTAACTAATGATATTTCTTAAAATGCTTAATAAATGTGAATGAACTATTTATATATTTTTTATAATTCATTTATGCATAATTTTTTTTTCCAAGCAAGTTTTGGAATTTACTATCATGGTGGATCAATAATTATCTGATTTTAAATATCTATTATTTTGGCAGAAATACCAAGTATAATTGTTGCATCAATGTTAGATAAAATTGTGTGTAAAATTCAAAATATGTATTTTTTGTTTATTAAGAAACTGATGCAGATTTTTTGGCTGAATAATTTTTATTAGTTAAAGCAAAGGAGGTTAAGTTTAAATTTCTTCAGTGTCTCCTTTGATTCTGTGCCTTTTCAGGTACAGTTTGAATACTTTTTCTTTAATGTAGTTGGTTGTCATTCATATCTACAGTGGTATAAAAAATTTTTAATTTTGAACTAATTTAGGCAAGAATTTGTTTAATTTAGAAATAATTCGAAAATTATATCTAAGTATTTTAATTATTATCTTCTTTCTTATTACAAATCAAATGAAAAAAAAAGCAGTATCAAGATTGGTTACATAAGTGACATTTTTCACCCCTCCCCTTCCAGCATAAAATCTGAATAGAATGACTGTGAACTTTATTTAAGTCTTACTAAATGTATCACATTGTTTAATTTCAAAAAACTATTTGTGATAAGATTATGCAAATTGCTGAATACTACAATTCAGTCGTGGCAACAGTGTTGTGTGAATATTTATGTATCAGATATTGAATTTTGTCTCTTATTCTTACTTACTACAATAACCTCAGTAATACATAATATATTGTGTAATGTGTATAAATTTATACATTATTTTTATTTATAAGGTTTATATATATATATATATATATATTATAATCTTTTCTTTCTAATAGTAATCTTTTATAAACATGGAATCATTCAAACAGAACTATTTTTATCATATTTTTAGTAAATGATGTAAAATGTCAATGAAAATATTCTTAAATAATGTGAATTAATTAATTATATTGCTGCAATCATGGGCTAAAAAAAGTTTTTTTCCCCATTTGTTAGTAGAAAATATTTAAAATATAATCATTGGTGTATAATTGATAAAATAATTTTGTTTCTAATTTGTGTTTTTTGTTCTTAACTGTATTCAGCAAAGGATCAGAGTTATGGTTTTTTTTTTTTTATGAAAACGAAATATTTACATTTATGGTAACTGTGTGTGTCCAAAATAATTAGTTTGAAATTTAGATTTTATGTGTCTTATCTGGATTAAAAAGGAAACAGTAACTAGAAAAATGGTAAGAAAAAAAAAATTCAATAATTGTGCATAATAATGTATGAATGTTACCAAACTAGAAAATTGTCATTGAAATTTGTTTTAACAGCCGTAAATTGTATATAGTATTTCTATTTAAATAATATTTCCGCATGAATATTTGTTACAAACTACTCATTGTATTACATAGATGACACACATGAACAATGCTAATGATACATTAATCTTGCAACTTAAGTTGCATGATTTTATGTACTCAACTTAATTTTTTATCTAAATTTGCTGTTTAGTTTTTGCAAATAACATTTATAATGTTCAGAACAATGTTAAGCATAGTGAATAAGCACTTCTGCTGTCTTTCTCATTTCTTTAGAAACTGATTTATCGTAAAAGTGTTTATGTGGAGTATTGTAGTTGCATTATTTACTAGAATTAGATGTGCCTTGTATTACATTTATTAATGTTTATGTAAATGTCTCTAATGTAGTAGTACCCAATTTTTATACATTTAATTATGTGTCATTTATTTTGCTATTTAGTTATGGATAGAAAACTTAATAGTTAGTGTTAATTGTTGTCATATATTAACAAGATTAAATTTTTGAATTATAAATTCTGTGAAACAATTACTAATGATCAGGATTACAAAGTTTTATTAAAACATTTGTTAATCTTAATTCTCTAAAATTGTATGAAAACATTTACCTATTCTTCAGTATATTTTTCTTTTGTTAAATAAGTTGTATTTATTAAACCAAATATGTAAATTGCTCTTTAGATAATTGATTGTTGTATTCTATTAACATGTGTAATCAATGATTTCTGTTAATGATACATTGATCAATAAGTTATTAAATAGTATATTATTTATAAACTTTTTAAAACTTAAAAATATGCTTAGTGCATTGTTTGGAAAAATAAGTAGTGACAAATAATGTGCCATAAAAAAAAAGGCATTGGTTTAAATGTGCTTTGCCCATTCATGTAAATTTGTAACATTGAAAAAGTACACTTTAATAAAGTAACAATTTGTGCTAATTTTTTTCATTTTTACTTTATTTTCTAGAAATATTTCAAGTCTTCTCTTGTATTGGTATCGAAAATAAAGGGCATTTACTTTTTGTTAAAATGAAAAAAGAACTTAACAAAATATATAACTGCTTATTGAAACCAAAATGCTAAATTTTATGTTTTAAGTATTTAAATGTGTAATTTGAGAAAATAGAGACAGCTTTTATGAGTGTATATTTCATATATGTATATATATGAATTACTTCCAAGAAGATTTTAAAAACTTGCTATTTTCATTCCACTCATTTCTGTTAACAGGAAAGTCCTTAACTGTGCAGATATAAAGATTGTAGCATATGCCTAAATCAATTGACTGTCATTCTCTCTTCATTGATACACTGACTCTTAACGTATTTTATTTTCAAGCGAATCTAGGACCCAATACTTTCCCTTTAGTGTTCAGAAACTCTAGGATTCAAACATATGTGGTTATAGGTTTCATGGTTAATTCAGGCTTGTGTTGAAAAGCCCCATTTACTTCATGTCTTGGAGATACTACCGAATGTGAGATATAAGAAATGAGGTCCGAGAATCTTATGTTCTTTTTGATAGTACGATGGGTCCAAATTTCACTTTACTGTTCAACTACCCATTTTAGTGTAGAACCTGGTCTAATTATTTTCTAAAAAAAATATATACAAAAAGTGACCATTGATTGACAACCCGAACCATGATTGTTTAGAGTGCATTTATTCGAACACTTTTCTGAGGTGATATTCTTTGCATCTATGGGATCTCTTGGTTTAAACAACAGAGAACAGGTCTGAGACACTGGAGAGTTATTTTCATCTTGAAACTCTCTGAAAACGCTGTAAGGCTTCAAAACAAATTTATTGAAAGTGGGATCAGTTGCCACAGGAATTTATTGTCTTTCTTACAATGTGCGGTATATATTTCTATTTAAGAGAACCATATCTCCTATTAATGCAATTTTTGTCTATGCGGCTCTTTCTTAGCTTTCATATATGTGTATTAGGATAGTTGGAATTTTCTATTTCATCAATTTATATTAAAATCAAGTTTTATTAAAATATATCTAGTAATTTTGAATACGAAAATTTATAAAATCCAAAGGTTTTGATTATTTTGAACAACAATGTATATTGATATATTTTCCAATGCATAATAAATTTAAATGTTGCCATTTGATGTTGCTGCTTTTCTACCTTAAATAATTAACGTATAAAGTACTTTAAGTGTAAAACATGCTTAAATTTGAATTAATTTAGTGGAAATAATTTTATGGTATTAAATAAAAAAATTTCGTTATTTAGAATGTTATTGTTAAAGTATAAATTAAATATATTTTAAACGCTTACAGGAACAATTTTTATACATTGTTTTTAAGTACTTGCTGTTATTTCAACTGCTGTTAAAAATAAAATTTGTAAAATATTTGATCTATATAACTGCTGGCACTTTGTTACCCATTATTAAAAGTGCTGTTATAAAGGATATGTATGATTTTAGTGCATTAAATTAATAGAAACTATGACCCAACTGTGTTATGTAATGGGAAGAATTCTGTGTCACGCCACGCGTAAACTGCCGGCATGCAAGTACCTTAATCGTATTGTAACAAGGATTAGATGTTCTAAATGTTGATTTTAAGTTGGCCGAAAAAGATATAATTAATTTTCATCCTTACATTTTTTTCAAAATAAACTTTGATAATATGAAAGCTTCTCACTAATATTTATTTTTAAGAAATTTTTCTTAAAAATTTTAAATTTTAATTAAAAAGTTTTTAACAGAAATTTAAATATAAAGCTGTGTTTCTTAATCCTTCAATCTAAATTTCTATACTAAAGACAGTTATGAGTACTGATGGTATTTATGTATTGATGGAAGGATGGACGGTCATCAAAAAACATTGCTTACATTTCTTGTTATGCTTCTTGTTTTACTTAATTGTAGGATGCTATGGGATTAAACAAATTTTTTTCCACAAGCAGGGTCCACTGAACCCCTTTGTTAATACCTATGGAATTAAACACACTTTAAAAGAAATACTTCTTTTCTTTTCACAATATGAATTAATATAATAAAAGTATCTTTTTTGCGTTTCTACCGAATAATATAGCAATATATCGAATATTCTTTCTAAATTAATAAAAAAATTAAAAATTCATAAAGAATTGCATAACTGCATCTATTATAAGAATTGATTATTGTAATTTTAAATACGTTGCAAGAAGATAATAAATATTAATACGTACTGATATTTTCTGAAATATAACAATTCCTATGCAATGTAAATGCAGTAAATATTTAAGTTAGAGTACGATAAATGACCAGATTGTTGAATTATTTTTCTTACTTAATAATTTTTTCTTTGGTAAATTTTAAAATTTATATTTTACAAAATAAAATAACAATTTTTTTTTTTTTTTTTTTTTTTTTTTGAAAAATATACATTTTATATTTTTTTTAAAATTAGTTATAAAACTATTTTTTTTATTTTAAAACCGATAGTTGAATCTGCTCTTCATACATAATTTCATTCAGAATATTTGATATATTAAAATATATACTAGTAAATTATTAACTATAAAAAGATTTTCTGTTTCGTTACAGTTGAGATCATGGCTACATCCCTTTTTATCGTTTTTAAATATTTTCAATTTCCTGAAATCTCTATCTGTGTCTTTAACCGATTCCAGTTTTCTTGCCCGGCTTTTCGACTTTCGCATTGATTTCTACGAGATAGAGATAATTGTTTTAAACGATTTCCAATGAACTCCAGCAATGCGCATGTTGACATAAGGCGCTTAACCGTAGCTGAATAGCGTTGAAAACATTGCATCATTTTTGCCTGATGACTCGTCCGATTTGAATTCAAAAAGATTTTGAAGAACATTTTGTTAGCAAAACATTGATTGTTCCTAGTATTCGAAAAACATGTCATCGAGTGTGTCTTGTGGCTTGAACTCTTTGAAAATCAAATTTAAAAACATTGTTCAATTTTATTTTATTAATAAACCGATTCTACATGTAAATACCAAAGAATCGGTTTGAGAAGCTATCTTCCATTGATAGAAGCCATTAACAACTTGACAATAGTACAAAAATAAAATTTAAAAAAACAAAACATCCACTATAGGGTTAGTTTAAATCGGCAAGAACAATTTAAATGTTTTTTTTTTTAGTTATTTTCATTCATATATATTTACTTACAACTCAACTAATATATCACAATTAATTGAAAATTATCTTATATTAAAAACTTTTATGGCTATCTTCTTTCACGATTGACTATCTCTAATACAATATTTTTGTAATTTCTAAATGGACTAATATCATTTTCGTGCTCGCGATTTTCTCGGAATCATTTTTTATTAAATGTTACAGTAATTTCGTATAATAGTGGGACAATTATCAACTCATAATATACCTAATAGATGGCGCCATTACATAAAATCGTTTAATAAGTTTTGAGAAATGATTAAACGTCGTATATTCATTTCAATGGTATTAGTATTTTTCAGAGTGATACTTTTATCATTGTGAACGAGAGGCCGATAATGATTACGACAGAGAAAAATCTTTAATATACATTTAAGAGAAAATATGTAAAATTATAAATGTATTATTAAAATTAGACTTTAATTTTCCGAAACATTTTTTCACAGATTTTTAAATTTACAATGTATTACTCACCTAAACTATAAAATGGATCGCAATTTTTTTTTTTTTTTTTATAAAATGACTGAAGTGAATTATGAAAATCTGCATGATAAAAAAAATACTTTCATTGTATTTAATTCACGTTTATTTAAATAGATTTGATTCGTGATACTCAACTTTTATTAAGATACTCATTTTTTATTAGGTTTCAAATTTTAAGAACAAATCATTTTTACATGTAAATACTATTGGCTTTGCTTAAGACATTTATTTATTTATTTTAAAAAAATCCAAAAATTCTAGAGTTGCATTCAAATTTATCTACTGTAATGTAGAAAAATCAGAAAAAATGTAACATCTTAAGGAATTAAATGATTGTTTAATTACTTTTTAAAATTAATATTTCAAAGAGAAGTTAAATGAGAATTATGTATCTTGGATTCTCTTTTGTGAATCTTTCAATAGGTTCATTTGAGTTATTGTTTATTTTATACAATTGTTAAAAATATATATTCCTTTTTTGTTCAATCGTGTTCGTTTTAAACTTAATTTTTTTCCCATGAGTTGGAATTCATTTTAATTGTTTATAATGAATGTGAAAATCAAAATACAATGGAAAATACCCAAGATTTATAAGAAATCCTTTACTAGTATGGCGTAGGATAGCTTTTAGCATGCATTGCAGTTGAGATTCGCTTAGAAGTCGAATTATTAAAGAGCTGAATAATGTTTAGAGAAATGTACCATTTTTCATGGACATAATAAGGTGAGAAAAATCCAGGTGGAGGTTATAGATTCAGGATTCAAAGTTCTAAAATAGACAATAACGATTCTACTATATTGCTATTGGTGGGAAATGTTGAACAAGGTAGATATTATATTTCATTCTTGTGTTCATCAAGCCATATTTAGATGTCAATGTTTCTATTACTCCACTATTTACTGTAATTACGATTCATGAGGAAAGAATTCCTTACAATACATTTCGAAAAATTTTCTTTCTAAATCAAAATAGTTTTTTTAAGAATATTAATTATTTTTAATTGCCATAAAAGCAATTATGATACTTTTTCTTTATTCTTCTTGGAGGTATTTTTTTAAAAAATATTTTTAAATGGAAGTAACCAAATGAGTTAAAGGATTGTAAAATCCATTTTTATACAATTTTGTTATCAAGAAATTCCATGTCAAATAGATTTACCGGACTTCCTCGTTAAATTATTACACAAAAGTATTCTATTGTTTAGTTAGAAACACATTTTGAGGGAATTCTTAAAGTTCTTAAATTTTGCATAACTAAAAATTGTTGCTCTTTCATAAACTAAACTCAATTACATGACAAACAATAAGGGAGGCCAAAACCAACAGTGCCCGTACCTGTTTTCATGACTGAGAAACCTACTTCATCATGAAAGTAGAAGATGATGAAGTATGTTTCTCAGTAACATTTTCAATGTTACTGAGAACATTTTCTCAAGATCAACATCAAGGTTAAATGTGTTGTACTTACACATCTAACCTGGACTTCTGTACGAAGCATATGTCCAGGTTAGGAGGTCAGCCTAATGCGAAATCTCCTGCATTTAGGTCCTAAGCATGCTTGGTACTCAGTTTTACCGAGCAACTGATGGGATGAAAAGCTTGCTCTTTCACAGATTGTTGAAATTTTAAGTAATTTTTCTTAGATAATTTTATATTTCTTTTGGTTATATAATTACTAATTTATAATACATAAAGCATAATTATGTTTTATTAAGACATGAATATTTTTGTAATATTGTTTCTTATAGAATTTTTTATAATTTTGGCACATTAATTTAGAGTACAATTTAAATTCTAAATTCACATTATTTTTTAAAATTTTATAAAATTTTCTACTCGTTATTTTGTTAATATTTCTTATCAATAAAGTTTTTAAATTTGATTTTATATAAGCATTTCATGACAACATACACATTTAAGTAAATTATATGGATGAAGAGTATTGCAGGATTTTTCTTGTACTTTTATGGATTGCACTTTAGGGGTTGATAGGAATAACAATAATCTTGTGGGATTAACAATTGACGCCATGATAACAAAACGCCAAGCAAACAGAAATTGACAAATCATCCTTTCTGTCTTATTACATATTGAATTTGACATGCTTGTATAAAAAAAATGTTCTATCATACACTACAGCAGAAAGCTGAGACCTCATTAGTAAATAGAAAATGAATTTTTGATCAAATTTATAGCAATTTTTTACTCTACAATATTCTTATTAAAACAAATCTCGATCTTCCTACGAAAAATCTTGAGAACAAATGCCAAGTATCCATAATGGGTTAGAATTAAAATCAAAATAAATTGAATACGTTTAGATATTAGAGAAATCTTAAAACCAGGAGCTGCAATAGCTTCTAAAATTTTGGCCACATTTCTTAGTTATTTAACATTTATTTTAATTGCCAACTTTCTAGCTTACCTTGACATACATTGGGTTTTTCAGTGGATAATAATATTTGAGTTACACAAATGTGTGTTAGAGGCACCAATATAAATATATAAGTATTTAAAGGAAAAGATAAGTACCAAAAATTATAATTTTACATAAAGGAAAAATGTTTTGGTTAGTTCACGATTTATGATTATTTTTTTCCAAGTATGGATCATAAATTTTCGTAAATTTTGAATTACATTTCATATATACTGAATACACACACATAATCAAATAAAGTAATATAGTAAAGTATTTTTTGAGATAAGCACTTCCAAATTTATTTGAACTATAACAATGTAATGCTTGTTTACATAATTAATGTGAAATATAATTGCAGGTATATGTATGCTTAATATAAAAAGTGTATTTCAAAATATATTGCTTCAGTTTACAGATTAATATTTTTTGTTATTTTAATTTTAAAAACAAATGGAAATTTTTTTTTTTAATTTATTGAGATAATATTTTTTTCTTTCTCTTAAATGCAGATTACTATTTAAATGTGTTATATTTTTAGTTTTAATGGTTATTTTTAATTTTCTTGTTTTATTTGGATTTTTTTTTAGTAACTCCAAATAGCTCATTCTCTCTATATTCTTAAAACAAATAAGTTTCTCAACTGGAAGAAATCATTATAATTATATGTTTTCCTCATAATTCTTATTTGTAAAATAACTAAATTTGAGGCTACATGTATATTTGATTTCTATAACATTTATAATTTATTTTGTTTTACGTTAAGCCGTTATGACGAAGTAATATTGAGGTGGAAAGAGATATATAAATATTTACTACACTTTAGGAAAATTGTCAAAACTTTTACACACACACAATAACACATTCTATTTTACAAATAAAATAGATTTAATAGACATCTTGGATTTAAATTTTGAGAATAAAGTAATTTTCATTATTAACTATATTCATTATTAATTATAAATAATTATAAAAGCAAATATTTATAAACTTGTATGGCTCTTTGTAATTACAAAGCATAATTTCAGCATTTTTAGGTAGTAAACTTTATATTAAGGATTTGTAGAAAGTTTCAAAGTTTGAAGAACTTGCATACAAACGAAAAACATTTCTAAGCATACCAGAAATAGAATAAAATTTTTTTTCTTTTCAAAAACATTGGTTTTACAACTGAATAAAATAATCTTAAATAGATAACATGATCCAAATTTACTGCTTTGTTCATAATACTAAAACACTAATTTAATCGAATGATATGAAATGTTTTTATGAATTTAAAACTTTGCAGGTAATTTTCCACATCAATTAAATCAACTTTATTACCAGTCAACATTAAGATAAGACCATTTTTAGTATCACATACTAGATTTATACTTCTTATTGTACAATTGAAATTTATTTAAATTATTATGCTTTACTATATGTTCATTTTAATAAATAACCAAGTAATGTGCGATGAAGTATTTAAGTACCTAAAAATCATTTAAGACCAATTTTGCATTTCAATTTGTGATAAGATATATTATCATCCTCATAAATTTTTTCCATATTTGAATACACAGAATTCATATGTGATTGAAAATTGTCTTTAAAATGTTCTATGAATCCATTTTCAATTAATGATCACTTATATTGAATATAACATTTAATAATTTCTTGTTATGTACACTTGGCCTGGTTTGATACATTATTTCGGTAAATATTTCATTGCATACATAGGTACTGAAAAATTGAAAAAATCGTAAGGTCATGAACCTCCATAAATTAATGAAATAATGCTAATTTTTAAATAACCCAATATTTAATGTGCAGGTCCCCTAGACTCTTTGAAAGTGTATGCGAGTGCATTTGGGCCCACTCGAGGCCCAGGTGTGAAGTTACGAACATTTTTAAAAAATTCCTCACTTTGCTTCAGTTGGGATCAAAACCGGACTTTTTTTGTTTCCCGGTGTCTCCGCGGAGTTTGAGACATCGGAATGTCCGGGAACCACGATATTCTTGTAGAGCTGTCCCAGCTGAAGATTTTGGTGTGTTGCATTCCTGGTTTGATACATTATTTTGGTCTAAATCAAGTGAACAGTGAATATGTATGGTACTCAGTATACTTGCAATACTGTAAATCGAGCTATATTGAATTCTCTCACAAATTCCAAAGATATAATACACGCATTCAATTATATTCTGAATAAGAGTCGGTTTGAAATTAACTTAATTAAATTTCAAATTGATTCTTAAGCCGACTATACCAAAATATTGGTGCAATCACAATTTTTTTTAAATAAGTAAAACTATTTATATAAAGGAAATTATGAAATGTTATTTAAGCAAATTTTATTTTACCTCTATGAATTTAGAATTAGTTTGAAATTTAATCACATAGAAAATTTAAGCCGTTTTAAAAATTATTTGTGATAAAATCTTCTTTGCGTGACAGTAGTTCTGTTTTTCGTAATTTGCAGACTAGATTTTCTTCTGCAAAAATAACAACTGTGACGCGCTGTATTGTGTTCAGTTGGATTAGAAAAGAATTAATATTTTACAAGGGAAATGTAGCCGGTCCTTAAGACAGATGAAAAAGAAATTTTGAAGGAAATTCGTTTGTGTAAACATTAAAAGACCAAAGCTCCAGATCCGACTTGCATTTCATGTTTAAATGTAGTCATAATTTTTTAAAAGAACTTTTAGCTGCACTAAATTACAATACAATTTGACATCACGCGGTGAACAACTCAACGGCCAAGAGCTTTTATAAGACAATTTAATATCAACCACGTAAATTAAAGTGCCTTCCGAAAAGACTTTTCATTGATAGTGGACCGTAGTCACGTGTAAAGATGTAAAATTCCCAAGAATTTTTAAGGTTGTGTATTTTAGGAAAAAACCAGAAATTTTTAGGGAACAAACTCAGCTATAGTCATATTTCATTTGATAGATCATTTTTATGCATATGAATGAAGTGAAGTGTAGTAAATCATGGTATAATAATGGTAAATAATTTTTAAACTAAGTGATATTTTGTTTAAAAACTTTTCTACAATACACATCCATATAAGCAATGGAAAGCATAATATATGAGCATTAACATTGTAAAAAATATAGTATTGAAAACTTTCATCCCTAATTTCAGTGCACCGAATGACCAGGAACTAACTAAATAAAGCCTGCGACCTAAAATGTTGTAAAGCAAATGCTTCTCTCAAATTTAAAAATTATATTTAATACAACTATGTAAAGATAAACTGAAAGTTGTTGCTTGATCAAAAATAATATTGTTTCCCTGGAACAAATAGAGATTCTTCTCATCATTTTTATTTTTCAATTATCAGTTCTTTAAAATAATAAAAAAATTATTATTTTTTATGATCATACTTTTTAAGTTAGCTTTTAGTTTCTCATGTATTCAAAAATGTTTTATTTGAAAATTATTTCACTTTAATTTTAATGCAATTTATTTCTTAAAAACAAATGATTTGAAAAGAAAAGGTAAGGTACTTCTTGGTTTTCTCTGTCCTCATATTAGATTGATGATTTAAAAATAAAAGAAAATAATGCCAAGCAAGTTGCTTTCATTTTTGACTTTTAATTGACAAATACACAACTGGCCATTAAAATTGCTACACCAAGAAGGCGACATGCTACAGACGTGAAATTCATACGAAAGGAAGAAGGTGCTGTGATATGCAAATGATTAGCTTTTCAGCGCATTCAGACAAAGCAGGCGCCAGTAGCGACACCTACATTGTGTTTAAATGAGGAAATTGTTCAGCCGGTTCCTCATACACAAATTGCATTTGAACGTTGTTGCCTGGTGAAACGTTGTTGTGATGCCTCGTGTAAGAAGGAGAAATGCGTACCAGCACGTTTCTGACTTTGATAAAGGTCGAATTGTAGCGTACCGGGATTGCGCTTTATCTTATTGCAGTATTGCTGCTCGCTTCGGTCGAGATCCAATGACTGTTAGCAGAATATGGAATCGATGGGTTCAGGACGGTAATAAGGAACGCCATGCGGGATCTCTACGGCCACCTATCACTAGCAACCATAAAGACAGGCATATTATCAGCATGGCCGTAATGGGTCGTGCAACCACATCACGAGCCGTGAGTCAAGAAATGGGGTCATTTGGAAGACAACAAGTGTCTGCACGAACAGTTCGACGACGTTTGCCGCAGCATGGACTCTCAGCTCGGAGACCATGGCTGCGGCTTCCCTTGATGCTGTGTCATAGACAAGAGCGCCTTCAATGGTGTGATCAACGAAGAACTTTGGCGCACGAATGGAGAGACGTCATCTTTTCAGATGAATCCAGGTTCTGTGTACAGCATCATGATGGTCGCATCTATGTTTGGCGGCATCGTGGTGAACGCACACTGGCAGAGTGCATTCGTCATCGTCCTACTGGCCCATCACCTGGCGTGATGGTATGGGGTGCCATTGGATACACGTCTCGGTCACCTCTTGTTCGCATTGATGGTGCTTTGAACAGTGCACGTTACATTTCTGGTGTGTTACGACCCGTGGCTCTACCCTTTATTCAAACCCTGCGAAACCCTACGTTTCAGCAAGATAATGCCCGACCGCATGTTGCTGGTATTGAACGGACCTTCCTTGATATGGAACATGTTCGACTATTGTCCTGGCCAGCACGTTCTCCAGATTTTTCACCAATAGAAAACGTCTGGTCAATGGTTGCCGAGCGACTGGCTTATCACCAAACGCCAGTCACTACGGTTGATGAACTGTGGCATCATGTTGAAGCTGCATGGGCATCTGTAACTGTACATGCAATCCAATCTCTGTTTGACTCAATGCCCAGGCGTATAACTGCTGTTATTACTGCCAGAGGTGGTTGTTCTGGGTACTGATTTCTCAGGATCTATACAGCCAAATTTTTTGAAAATTTAACCACTTGTTATTTCTAGTATAATATATTTGTCCAATTAATATCATTTTGTTATCTGCATTTCTTCCTGGTGTAGCAATTTTAATGGCCAGTAGTGTATTGTAACAATCTTCTTTGATTTTAAATATTATAAGAAGTTGTTGAAATTTTTAATTTAAAGATGATAAGGAATTCTGTTTCATGTACTATTTCTCTATGAAATATGTGTAAATGGTACACAGATTTAATCACACATTATGTAAATGAAAGTATGTGGTGGTGTGACATGAAAGTTGTGAACAAAAAAGAGCTCTTCTAGCGGGTCATCATTTAAAATCGTATCTTACAGGAATTAATGTGGAAAAAAATCCTATGGGGAATGAACATTCTTTGATGCAATATTAAAAGCAAGCTAAGAGATGTAGAAAGTGCAAATTATACCCAAACAGTGTAACTTGGTGTTGTTTTGATAATGGGTACCTCGTGAAAATTAAGAAATTCTAAATATAGTCAATGTTAAAAAAAATTTCTCCGGAAAAAAATAAGTGAAGTAATTTGCCTTTTATAATAAATTTCTAAATACATTATCTACAGTAAAAATACAGTTTTATTAAAAGGAATGAGGTCATTTGATGCTTTTACAACAATATTTTCAATACTATTATAAGAGCAATAAAATATTCAAAATACTTTTTTTATAAAGTATAAAAATATCTAATATTTTTTGGCCAAATTCGTGTTTCGGCCTTAAATGTTTTCTTACATTTATCATTCATTATTAAAAAAAAGCCCCACTTTATTGTAATCGCGCGGGTTGTATTTAAATTACTGGTTTATAGTTTCCCCTTAAGTTGACAACTTTCATTTATTTTCCTCATAGTACATTTGTTCATGAACAGCTTAGCTAATAAGTTTTCTTGCACTTGAGGATGCCTCTAGAACATAGTCCTTTCTGTATTATTTGAAAAAATGCAGTTATGTATAAAATTTTCCACAAACATAGTTTTTTTTTTAAATTATTTATTACTCATGATTTTGTTGCATTTTAAATAAAAATACACTTTATTGAGATCATAGTGTTTAACCTGCAAAATTGGCTTTTAGTTTCTTTCTTAAATTGTTAAGTTAAATTGTGTTTATTTGCTTATAGAGATTTATAATAAGAAAAAAAAAGATAGAGCTAAGGGGTCTTTCATTGCTGTTGATGGTGCTTCTAAATTTTTTTTGTCATTTGAATAAATCCAATTATGTATACAGTTTTTTATACTGTGTTTCTTTACCATTAATAGTTTATGATTTTTAATGCCATTTCAAACTTTTTTTTGGATATTTAGTACCTTCTAAAAACAATAGGTACTTTCAAGTGCTTTTTTTTTTTTTTTACCTATAACTTCAATTTTTTTAAAGAGTTCTTACATCGTCAGAAATAATCGGAGTTAAGAGTATAGGATAAAAATAAAATTATTCTTCAAAAAATATTTGGGAAAGTTTTGACTGAATTCTTATTTTAGAGCTCCACATGGACAATTCATTTATACTTGTTATTTCTTTTTAATACTGATTATACAGTTCTGTTACATTGTTTCTCTTTCAAGAAATTTCCTTACTCTATTATTCAAATTTATTTACATGATACCCATTTTTAAATTAAAATTCAAGCATATAAAAATTTTTTATTGGACTTAATTTTTTTAAAATAAGTAGTTAAAAATTTGGAAAAATGATCAATTGCATGACATAATAAATCACATCTTATAGAAGCTTTAAATAAATCATACATACAGTTAAATAATTTATTTAAAACTTCTACATTGTGTCATTCTACAAAGCAAATTTTAAGACATAAATTTACTATAAGAACTACACAAGTTTTTAAAATTTTAACTTGTGTAGTTCTTAAACAATAAATTGCACTAATGGCAAAAATAAATCTTCTGTAATTAAAGTATGTTCTAGAAATAAAAATTCAGATGTATGCTGGAAGAAATATAGTCTTTTGTTACAAATATTTCACTAATTAACATTTCTAAATAAATAAAATTTTTGATAACTAAAAATTTTATTTATTTAAAAACGTTCCAAATATCTTTAATATAATATTATGAAATTATATATTTCATTTAAAAATTATTTTACATAAATACATATATTCTTAGATAGTAGAATGTAATATATATATTTTTAATGCCTTACGTTAATGTAAATATCTTAATATCAAAATAAATAATATTTAATTTTATATATTAATGATAATTTTATATATATATATATTAAAATATAGGTAATTTTTTTATTATTTTATGCTTTATTTCTGCGAATTTATTTAAACAAAAATCCATATTCTATAAATGTAGATGCTCTAACAGATTGAACCTAAAACTATCATTAAATAAAATCTGAAACATTTTACAAATATACATTTAAATCTGTGTTTCACTTCTTACAATAAAAATAGTTAGATTACAATGAAAATTAAAATATTTAGATAACAGGACATTAGAGAAAAATATTATAAAAATATATTGTATAAAAGTATTTTATATCAAGAATACTATTTCATTCCTTTAATATAGAAGCATTTTCAAAAAAGACTTATTTTTTTTAAAAGTTGATTAGAGTCTAATCACTATCAGCAATTTGCTCCAATTTCAAAATGAGATTTAATTAATCATTGCAAGTAATATTTGAAATCTAATGACACAAACTGGACCAATGCACATAAATTTATTCCTTGAAAAACAAAAGAAACACTTTTTCAAAATTTTAAATAAATTAAAATGAATAAATTAGCTACTATTTAGCTTACAACTTTTAGTAAAAGTAAAATTTACAAATCTAAAATAATTCGAACCAATTGGCCATTTGTAGAGATTGCGCCTCCAATCTTTATAAATGGCCGCCATATTTTTCCAAATATTCTGTGAAATTTCTATTGCCGTACATAAAAGTAGAAATCATTAAATAAATGGATTTTTTTTTACATATTACGTGGTTTTAATAGTTAATAACTTTTACATTTTTTAAGAAACTTCAAAATTTTCCACAGTTTTAAAAATTTGGGAATTTTTAAAATTTCCATGGGGGAAAAAACCCGATTTATTCCCGGGAATAAACTGGATTTTTTCGCCTCCTTACAACAGTAGTCCCATGAGCGAGCGAAAACCTGTTGCTCACTCAGACAAATGCTCACGCATATAATAGAAGAACATCCATTTACCATTGTTCAACAGTTTTTGAGACTGAACACACGATCTTAAACCACAAAAAGCGTTGCCTACTACTAGGCCAAGGGAAGCATATTTATTTTACAATTTTAAATTTTTACTTTTAATATTTTAGAACTAAGTACAATGGGTTACATTTTATACATTTTTGAAAGAAAATTTTATAAAAGTCGTATACATAAAAAAGCTATCTTTATTGCTGTTAATTTAATTTAATTTAAATATTTTTTAAAAGTATATATTCATATATTTTATAATATTATTTATGTTAAAAATAATGTTTGTAAAAAATTTGATATATTGATCATGAGTTCTTTAGGAATTAAGCATGTGATGTAATAGAATCAGAGTTTAGTTTTGTGGTATTCATATTATATTCGATCTAAAATTGCCACTAGATGAGTTGCATAATCTAAAGTTGGCTTTGGTAATTTTTTATTAAGTGTTTGAAAAGTAAATAATTTATTATTAGATGCTCGGTAATAAAAATAGAGAATATTTTTAAAACGTTAAATAAATGTAATTTCTTTACTCTATCTGTAATGTTGTTTTCCGTAATTAAACTTAAATATACATAACCCTTCTTTGCATGATTTTTTCTTTATTGGTGAAATAAATCAAGGTGATATAATTCATGTTCAAAATTAAAGGAAAAATGATTAAAAAAATCTTAGTACATATTTATAGAATAATTTTAGCAAAAAACAATATGATGGAAATCTCCATCATCATTCAAAGATAGATCATTTGCTTAGTACTAAATAGAAATAAAAGAGAATATCATTGGATAACACATGTTACACACCTTTCTTCCACTCATTTTCAATTTTTTAGAAAATAGAAACTCAAATATGATAAAACAAAATTAAAAACGCGAAATCATACATTTATTGCAACCACAACAAACAGCGAAATGACAACTTCAAGCTCGTTTCACTGATAGTGACAGTTGCTTATTTTTGCTAGATATGTTTCTTTTTATGCAATGAACATTAAAAAGCTATCCAAATTCGATCAACTTAAAGTGAACTTGTTCTTTTATATAATTTTTGGGCATTCAATGTTTTGATAGAAATTTCCACCATTATGCAGTTAATATGAGTAGTTTATATTTTTCGTGTATCTGACAATTTTGTTCCATATTTTAAACAATACCTCTTTATTTTTAGAATTATTGATTTTTTCACGATGAAATATTTCATCCATTATTTTGGTATATTTGACAAATAAGTAGCCTATAGCATCAGTACAAAAGTAAAAAAATTGGTACTGGCTTTCCCTTAAAAGTTTAACTATATTGCTGTAATGACAGTTTGAATCAAACAAATTTTATTTGCCGCTTTGCATTTACTCTTTCTATGCTGCACCATTCATTTACGCGTAGCGAAGTCGTTATCGGGAATATAAAATAATGATGAACTGCCTGTTCCCCTTGCAGTAGCAAATTGTTTGTGTTGAATTTATTACTGTCTACATAATGCACAAAAGTTATTTTATTGTGATGTAATAAAATTATCAGTGAAATCCTTATTTTGTTCTCCTTCATTAATTATGTAATATTGATGTAATTCTCGAGAAAACCGAAATGAAGTGTTAAACAAAAAGGATAAATAAAATCTAGAATTTGCTATGTTGGTATAACAGAAATAATTTTCTTGCTCTCTGGGATTTAAAATTGTTCGATGCTTTTATTTTTCAATATAAGTTGGGTAAAACATTAAATTTCTTTTATAACAATATGAAAAGTATTACAAGTGTATAAATTATATAGAAATATATAACACTATTATATGAAAATTATTTTTTTATCTCTTGATGTTCAGAATTTTTTGAACTCATTTATACGTGCTGCTAAATTTTGTATTTTCTTTCATTCTAAATAATTTTTACCTCTTCTGTTCATTTTCTAATTTCATGATGATAAAACATTCCTATCAATGTTCCTTTTACATTAAGAACTTAAATACAAATGTAGTTGTGTTGTATTAGTCGTGCTTGAATAAATTAACATTATTTTGTCTGTTTGAAACAATGCAATTAAACCCTTGTAATTTTGTAATTTAATATTCTTTTGTTGTTGGAACACCATTTTCGTTAGACTTCGTTATTTGAATGTGGTTCAAAATTACGGGGCGATTGATTGTTGTTTACTGGCTTTTCTGTCGGCAGAAATAAGCAGATGAAAAGGTATTACAAATAAACAAATCATTTTTACTTAATTTACATTGATAATAAAACAATTACATATTGAAACGAATTTTTTTTTTAATGTTTCATAGTTGCTTATGATATTAATGCCAGTATTTTAAACATTTTTTAAATCACAAAACAGGACCCCTTTACCCCCTTTTTTTTTAACCATTTCCAAAAATACGAATACTAAATGTTCACATTAATATTTTGATTAAAAATTGCTTTTCATCAGTGATAAACAGAAAATTTTATAGAATCAATGAAGATTTTCTTTTCATTCGCAGCAAAATAACATTAATAGAATTTTTTTTTTTTTTTTTTTTTTTTTTTTTTTTTTTTTGTTTCTATAAAATTCTACCTTCTTTTATCAGTTTAACATTCTAAGAAAAACTTTTTTTTTCACTGTTGATTAGTGATGGAAATTTTAATTTTTCGAGAACTTAATGAAATAAACAAGTTCTTAGCAAAATGTTTCAAAATTAATGTTTACATTATCGTTCAAAATTTGGAAAATTTTCATTTTTCTTCTGAATGATGTAGATGAACTCTTCTATTATCTACAGTACTATTGGAAAGATCTACTGAATTATGATTTGAACACAGATTAATGATTTATGACAAAAAATTTATGATTACTATAAACACGCATGATTGTGCATAACACTCACTAGAACTGGTTATAGTATTACACACTAGTTATAGTATTACACAAAAGAATGATTGTATAGGGGATATTCTCCCTTATAAATATACAGGGGGATTATAAATTGTTTTTACAAATTAAGAGGGGTGTTAGTACTTATTCATATAACCAATAATTACTTAGGAACATTGGGTCGCATTTCACTCTGTGACGAAGAAAAGAGGAACGTAGAAATGCATCAAGAATCTACCACGAATTTACCGTATGGAAATTTTCACAGAGAAGAAGCAGCATTTTGCTCTTATTGGTTACCGGAGAAAGTTTATTATATTTTTAGTCGGTTACATTATATTTTTAACTGAATATTATAATCGCATTTTGATTATAATATTGTGTACATATTAAAAAATTTTGCGAATGCCTTATAAAATTTCCACTGGTTTAGTAACTTTTCTTAAAAAAATGTTTACCACTTTTCTATCACTTTCATACTATTTTTTATTTTATAACATAAATTCAACTTATAGTAATAGATAATTATTTGAACTTGATGAAATTAGCAAAATTCATATTCATACAATGTCAACCAAAACTCAATTTCGCACACAATTTGGTAATATCTATGGTTTTTTACAATAAACAATCGAACTCAGTTAAATAGTTAAAATATTTAATTGCTGAATGCATATGGTTTGTTTTAACCAAATCTCTCATAGAATTTTTTAAGTTTAAATAAGTTTATAAATGTGAGCATGTATGTTTAATCTTTCATTAAAGTATTTCAATTAGTCTCTATGATTTTGAAAAGTAGCTCACAAAATAATTTTTAAATACGATTCGTTGACTTAAGCCTTAGAAATGTATATAAAATCATTATGAGCATTTTATCGAGTTAAATAAAAATTTATCTTTACTGTTCAACTAAATACTTAAATATTAAGATTTTAAGAATGTATTTGTATAGCAGAGAATTTTTGTAAACACGAAATAAATCATCAATAAATAAGTACACAGCATGAAATCATTTATTCCATAATACATCTGTGAAAGTTTAAAGATTAAATTTAGGTTACATTTTTTTGTTCAAATTATTAAGATATCTGGTTGTAAACTGTTTGATGTAGAAAATTATGGAGGTAAGCCGTGTCTTTAGTTCAATTTGTTTCTTTTTGTTCAAACAGCCGTTAAATTAACTCATATTATTATTTAACTTCTTCAGGGAAAGGTCCACTCATGACACATCTTGCAAAGGCTAAAAGATAAAAAAAAGCAAAAGTTAGTATTGAATGAATAATAGTAAAATATTTTAAATCTAAAAACAATTTTATGTTGAAATTCAATTTCGCTATGAACAAAAAATCGACATGAGATTTATTATGATGGTCACTTTTGGACTACCGATTAAATTTTTCTTAATTAAAAACTGTAAAATTATAGGATTATCTAATTCCGTTGAACAATGTATAATAAAACTTTTGTTAACAATACCGAGATTGTTATCAGAATTCGATATAAGTAGTATATTTAAACTACATTTTTATGGGAAAATAATTTTCAAAATGATCATGTCACTGTAATCATTAGTCACAGTAGAACATGTTGTCATGTTTCTGTTTCTACATGTTATGTAATGAGGATTTTCTAGGATTTTATCATTTCGATATGGGAAAATAACCTGCTCTCTATGAAAGCCATCTTGGAATGTGCATGTTCAAATATATGGAACGTTAATTTAAGATATCTTAAGCTACCAAGATACCCATTAAAAGAATCAAAGACACAACACAGATAAACTTTATTCACCATGGGCTAATTATTGAAGTCATTGTTTTATTTTAATGTCCCGCAATTTGAGGAAAATGAGTTAATTGCTGTGGTTTTTTCATTCTGCTTTGATATCAACCATAATGGGTGCTTGGGAATTTGGGTTCTTCTTTTGAGACATGGAAATAATTTCTTCTATTAATTTAAGTTCTATAAAATAATTTTCTCTCTATATCAAAAATCTAGATTACAGACCTTTGTGTTGAACGAAAAAGATTCAAAATATTAAATAATCACCTAATTTTATTCCAATAAATGTTTGTATTGGGTTGTTAGGAAAGTCGTTTTGTTTTTCCCACCTGAATTTGTTTCTTGCTAGTGAAAACTAACCATATTTTATGAGAATGAATTCATGCTACGACTAGAAAGATGGTAAAAGGTGTTGGACTAAAATTGGCAATATACAATTCAATAAAATATTTATTCGATATACGTTTTTCATTTTCATAGAGAAACGAAATAACTTTCTGAAGTACCCAATATTATATACATTTGACATAAAACTGAGATTCCTTTTAAATGGAGCACTAAAGATGTGTTCATACGCATTAATGATGAGGTCTTTTATATGTATGGGGCTGCATAAACAAAAAATAGAAACTTACATATTAAGAATAAATCACACTGATGGAATCTAATGAGATCCCAAACAATATGTAATCGCTTATTTTTATTGTGATACAATGTAAATAATTTTATTCTTTTATGATGTATATATAGTGATTAAAGAAAAAAAATCTAATAATTTAAAATTTAATCTTGTAAATTACAAACGTGTTAGGATGTCTTGTGGGAATCATATTAATCTTAATGAGAATTCATGTTTTGAAATCTAATGCTAGTAATTAAGGGTTAGTAAGTGAAGATAATAGTACTTAAAGGTATCAATTAAAATCAGAAAAATATTATTGCTTATTTATAATTTCCTTAAAACTGCGTTCATATAAGTTTCTTTTGCAAATAGCCATTGAAGTTTAAGTTAAAATATTTACATGGAATCAAATTTTTCTTATTACTTTCCTTTTTAAGGTTATTATTTAAGAATTTTATCCGGAAGAATTTACTAAGCTTTAATATTTATAACTTAACATTTCATTTCCATTTTATATAATTCATCAATATGCTTAAATAAGCAGATTTATTATTTACTCAGAGTAAATCATTCCTCATATAAACTGTTCATTATCCATTAGTTTTTTTTTCCTTTTAAATAAAAAGTACTACAATATTATTATTACATATGACACTTATGACTGATATTATTATTACCAATTTATTACCTATTAAGTTATTGTAAGCATTAATTACCTATTAAGTTACTGTTAAAAATTTTTCATTTAAGTTTTAGTAAAAATATTTAGCTATTTTATAGAATATTTTTACATTACATAGTTTAAAATTTGTAATTAAGATGAGCTGTTTCAAAGTTTATTTTCATGTTAACGATTGCTATTTAAGACTGAACTTTTTATAAGTTTAAATTAATAAAATAAATTTTGTGACATGCTTTTTATTCTTACATATCTTAGTTTAATTCATAATACATTAATCTAAAGTGAGAGCTAAATTAGTAAAAAAGTGCTGATTTATGAATGACGTGACTTTAATAAGGCTAGTTGTGTGTGTGTCATTGCAAATGTGTATATATATTATTTTTAATTGTTAAATTTATTTTATATAATGTATTGCTAAGTCCTAGGAAATGTTTTAAACTAAATCAAGAAGTATAATGTTGATACTTTTAAGAAATGCTTATATATTTTTATTAAAAAATTTTGATAAATAATAATGAAATATAAACTTCTAAAAACAATTATGAAAACAATTATAAAAACAAATTACAATTCATTTTTAGAGTAAAACTACATTTAATAATATATTTCTGAGAAGATAAAATTTATTTTTAAACAAGGTGAATTTAAGATTTAATGGTTTCGCGTTGGTTGTTTTTATCAAATAGAACGGATGGCAGTGACTGAACTCCAAGCATAAATAGTTTATGTAAGGAATACATTTTTCAAGAGTTTGTGTAAGCTGTATCAGAAAATTTATGAGAGCTTCCAAAATATCTCCTTCCACGTTGCTACTTTCTATCAGCCAGGTCAGAAAAAGTGTGGTGAAGTGTTTTTCTGCTGATTCATCTCGAACTCCCCCGCTTCGATTAAAATAGCCACCAGAAAAAAAAAAAAAACATAAAAGATGCACACTTAAAATGCAAAGATGGTTTGGTGGAAAACTGCTCTTTCAAGAGGATATTTTTAGTTATGGAACATTTATTTTAAACTCAAGTTTTCTAGTCAACGATTGAAATTTTGGATATCATCCAAAAATATTAAACTTTGAAACTTAATAAGTTTTTGAAAGAAACATTTATCACTAAAACTCAACAATCCAATTAGAATGAACGTTTTCTGTGTGATCAATCTCCTAAAATGTTTCTTTAATAGGTTCTAAAGTATAATTAATTAATTCCTTTTATCGAAATTAAAGATATTAAGTGAAAATATAGATTTTCCTTATTATTCAGATAACAATGAACTACTTGATTTTATTCGGATATTTCAAATTTTTAAAAGAATTAAGGATTTTAAAGAAAACAAGGATTTTATTTAAGAATAGATAAAAAACATTAATGTTAACAAAGCATAAAAAGTATAATTAAATAACAAAAATGTATGAGAAAAGATAATTTGTAAAACATATATTGAAATCATATTTTTAAAAAAGTTTCATCAAACAATAACTGTTTATTACACCTTCCTTCACATCCCGTTCATTATTTCGGTAAATAAAAAAATATACTAATTGTCTTTTCATGTATTCCTATTTTATTGAATTAATATGAAAAAAGTTATTAATTTTTGTAACAAGAGAAAAAATGTAGACACTTTATACTTAGATATTTACTTTCACTACTAATATGAATATAATATTTTAATAAATTATCAATTAATATTAACGCAAATGCTACGCACTTGTAAAATTAAATTATATATATTGATTCTACTCATTTGTTTTGTTAATAGAACAAAAGCAAATGAGTCAACTCAAATAATAATAATTAGTAACTTCTACTGCGTATGAATTTTATAATGAAAAATTTCAGCAAATGGCTGTGGAAAATTTAAATCAATTAAAATGTCATTTTTTAATTAATTTATTCTTAAAATATTGAATTTCTTAAAATTGTGATGGATATACGTTAAATTTAGATGAGTGTGTTGTTTCCAAAAAAATGTGACATTTGCTCTCTTAAGCACAATAAAAACTGCAGTAGATCCCATAATTTACATACCGGTTTAAACTTTGACTATTTATATGAGAAATTAGACTTTTATTTACGAAATAAAGTATGCTATAGCTCATATTTAAGAAATTGCTTTGAAGAAATTTTGTTACATTGTTTAATGAAACAAACAATTCTAAATACAAGAATTACGAGACGAATAATAAATAAGCAGATTTATTATTTACTCTGAGTATATAATTCCTCATATAAGCTGTTCATTATCCAATAGTTTTTTTCGCTTTTAAATAAAAGTACTAC
The DNA here is from genome assembly GCA_026290005.1 of Latrodectus geometricus. Lineage (NCBI taxonomy): Eukaryota > Metazoa > Arthropoda > Arachnida > Araneae > Theridiidae > Latrodectus > Latrodectus geometricus. The sequence continues at coordinate 497,113 of JAPDSC010022835.1, forward strand.
AGTATTATTATTACATATAACATTTCTGATTGAAATTATTATTTTAAAAATTTCACATTTTCACACATATTTTTATACCGAAAATAACATTTTGATGTTTAAATAAGGCATTAAGGTAACATGATTGACTTACGTTCATATTTCAAAAATCCATCATCATCTTCAGCTCCTCCACAGGACTTAAGAATATCTTCACATTCAGCATCTGTTAATCGTTCTCCTGAAATATAAATAATTTTCTGAATAAAATTGTTATGAGATCACCAATTAAGCACAATAGAAACAATTTAGAGCTTTTACACAATACTTTAGTTGTAAACTTTGTATAAAACATTTTACTGCAATTTACATTTTAACAAACTATTTTACAATTAGTTTTTACAAAGATTTTAAGCAAGGAAGAAAGAATTAATTAACTATTAACTCAGAGTTTGTGTGGTAAGCATTGGAGATTATTGCAAAGAATAATCGTAATTTCCCCATATTTTCTCCAATTTGAAAAGTAAATTATAGAGCGTCGTTTTTAAATAATTAAAATATTAATCGCTTAAGAAAAGTCTAATGTTTATAAAAATTGCATGAAGCAAACTCTAAAATGAATCAAAGCATACATATATATATCCGACATGATGATATCTTAAATCCTATACCATGATACCATAGCAAGATATTTGTTTACAGAAGAGTTTTTTCGCAAAAACGCACTTTCTTAGTTCATTTTTCAATGAGATTCATTGTGCTTTGAAAACGCTGACCATTAAGGTAAAATGTATTATATGTCATTTAAATAATGAATATTAATGATGTTGATGAATACTCAATTCTTTGAAAAGTAAATAATAATTTGTTAAAAAATACATTCTAAATATTTATGAACACATTTCTAAATATTTCTAAATATGATGAACATTACAAATTTTTCAAAACAGTTGATAACTTTTTAATTCCTTAAAACAGTTCTGTAAGACACCTCAAAGCCAAAATAAAATGCACCTTATGGTAAAAAAATAAATTTTATATATCTACAATATTTAAATAAGAGCTATACTTAAAATGTTTGAATAATTTTCAAAATCTAAACGCAATTAAAAATCTTACCTGCAATAAATTTTAAATATTCTTTGATAGGGCCCGAATAAAAGAATAATAATATCAGAAATAAATTGCAAAATGACCATTATTTTTCTTTCCTAGGAAAAACTCGCCCGTTTGTTAATTTGTATGATGATGTACTTACTTCTACAAATCCATGACAGAAAGATCAGTGACTATAGCACTTAAATATTAACGTGTCTGAGAATATTTATGACCTATCATTTATTCTTTTTCACTAATTTCCGTTAAAGCTCTTTCACAGAACACTGCATATTTATCATATAAAAATTTTAATTTAAAAAAAAAAAAAAAAAAAAACAAGGCTAACCGATTTTTTAATCTATAAAATCAGGAAAATCAAAAATTTATAAAAAATGAAATTTATTTATATTTGATAACCAACATGAAAATAATTCTCAAAATGTAGTGAAATAGATTACATTTATAAATATATTTATAAATGAATTAATTTTAACTTGAAAAAAATTGGACAATACAGATTTTAAATAATTATTTCAGCTTATGCAATGGAAAAAACAAAACTCTAAATGATTTTGATAAAATATTTTCGAGTTATAATTTTATGAACTTAATCATAAAAATTTAAAGTAGAACCCTTACCTAAAGATAAAAGAACATGAGCTAACTCGGCTGCAAGCATCGTGCCATTTTCAGCTTTATCGTATACTTTAAGACCTTCCATAAAATCTTCTAAGGTGCCGATTTCTTTTTCTTTTCTAATTTGACTGTAAATTGGTAAGAATTCCTCAAATGTCAGTTTCTTTTCTCCTGAAAAAATAAAATATAAAACATATATTAAGAAAAGTAATATTTCGAGTTTTTTTTTTTAACTTGTGAATAATTTTTTTTAACATGTGAATAATTTATTTTAGATTTCTATACTAAATCCTATTTTAATTTTTGTAGCATAAATATAGTTTTATCAGGTTATCTTTATTGAATGTTAAACGTTATTCATGTAAAAACTTTTAAAAAGTAATCAAACAGGACGATTTTATTTGAATCAACTATTTTATTTATTTAAAAAGCGAAAATGCTTCACCTTTTTTGATCAGGTTTTAGAACTTCTTCATCTTATGATATAAGAATATTTTAGCTGTAGAAATTTTATAAGTTACCATAAAAAATAATAATTTATTCATAAAAATATCTGACGCCTTAGATTTTAATAATTTTTCAGCAATTGAGTAAAGAATTGCAAAGGTTTCCGCATTTTTATCTTGATCAGAAGCAATGTTGCCAATGGGTATTTAGAAAGATAAAAGATACCCCTCTTAAAATACAAAAGTTGTGGTCATTTTATATTATTGAAATAATCATGAGCTGTAAGAATTGTAATTCAACCCAATTTTATAATGGCTAAATGTGAGAAAAATCGAATGATATACAATTTTCTTTCTTACTAATATTTCAAAATAGTGATGCTACTTTTTAAATTCTTTGTTATAAAAGCTAATTAAGCTGAAAACCAACTAAATATTTTCAGACATGTAGCAGTTTTGTACTGCTTTTATTTATAAATTTGTACTGCTCTTATTAAAAATACAGACTCGTGGTCAATGTATGATATCATATTTAAGAGTAACTCTTTTAACGCTCCCTTCTTGATTTTTCTTATTCATCGGTTTTCTAAGTGAAAAAGATATTTTTTTCCTCTCCTTCTCACAATATTTTACAAAACAAATTTTTAATAATAAATATTTATTAAAACTGACATAATATCAGTTGAAATGTAAATACATTTGCGATTATATCTTGGTATATTTAAGGAAATATTATTATTTCAGTTTAAAAATTTTGATAATTTAACTAAACATACCCATTTTTATGTACTGATTTAAAAAAATTATTCTGTTAATAAAAGCACATCGGAGTACCTCAAAATAAACATATTTTCATCAGCATAGAAACCAAGTTTTAGCACAAAACGAGTTTGAATATTTATAACGTAAATTTATACAAAATTCTGAGAATAGAATCAATCAATGAATTTATAAATACAGTTATTTTATAAAAATATTGCTTAAAACGCCGATTTTATAAACAGCAATAAATTTACTAAAATTCTTAAAAATTACGATCAATTATAGCTTTTTTACTTTTTATAGAGAAAATTATTATTTTAACCTATACATACCTTTCTTCTTAGCACCTCCATTTTTTTCAACAGTAGCTATTGTTGGTTTACAATCCAATGACCTTAGAAGATCTCCCAAGTCTTTAGCATCGATTTTACCTTCTCCTTCGAAATCATAAATTTCGAAGTGTTCTCTAGCTTCTAAATAATTTTTATTAAATCAGTGTAAGAATAAATTATTATATTAATTTGTCAATTTCAATTGTAAAAAATGGAGAAATTATAATAAGTATTCTGAAACTTCTTAGTAAATTTTAAAATAGAATGAGCATGAATTATATTGTATTTGTTGATTTCAATGTGGAAAATGTATCAAATATTTTTAATAAGTGAAATTCCATTTTACTTTTCCAGTTGTACCTGATTAAGTGAAATAAAAGAAGAGAAAATTGGATATTTTCTGGGAATTTTTCTTTTTTTATTTAATATATGAATTTATTGTAATTTTGTTTAATAATTTTAATCCTTTCGTAGCAATTTAACAGTTAAGAATTATTTAAAGAAGCATGGGTGAACATGTTTTATATAAATGAAAACAATTTTTATATAAACATGAAATATATAATGGTGGTATTTTAAGAAGGAAATAATGCAGATACCTTTCAATATTTTTTAAAATATTTTATTTGACTTCCAGTGATATTCTTTTATTTCATTGTCTATCTAGATGGATGCAGTTACTATTTATTTTTCAATTAACTCACACACACATTTAATTATATGTGAGTATTATTTTATTTTAAACAAGAAAATAGTACCATTTAAATTTTTTGTGGAGGCGGAAATATATGCTTCATATTTAGGTTACAGAAAATAGATAATTAGTATGAAAGGATTTATTTCCTCTTAACTATACATTTATGATTTACTTACAGAGAAATATATATTTCTATTGATAAAATGAATGCACTTTTAATTAGAAATAATCGTTCTCTCTCAAATTGGAAAGAATGAAAAAAATATTTTGGTCAATATATTGAATTTTAAATCATAATGAATCTGTTTACGGTTATTTAAATTCTGTAATGTAAATTATTAAAAAAATAAAATTACATATTTTGATAATATAAATCAATACATTTTATGTATATGTTTAAACTGCCTTCCAATTATATTATTCAAATAATGTCAAACATAATACCAATTCTTTGAATGGAATTCCTAAGTTTAAGTTTACATGATATCAAGAAATATATTTTAAGAAATTCAAAGACTGATATCATGATTATAATTTCGCATTTAAAATTTCCACATATCTCTTACTTCATTTTTGAAATTACTGTGCTCAATAAAAAATCGCACGTTAGCATTGATGTTTATTACAAATTAGTTTTTTTATTTGATACTTTCAACTACATGCATCACTAATAATATAACTTCAGATAGTCTCTTTTACGATCCCGTATTTTTAAATACTTTTATTTCTTTTCGAAACTGCCTCAAATGCATTGAGTTTAATAAATTATTATTTTTCTACATATTCGTAGAAAAGCAATGCATGTTTTATTTAAAGCTAAAATAAAGTAAACAACTGTCATAATTTTTATTTATTTAAAAAATAATAAATTTGAATTTCATCCAATATTTCTGGTTTTCAAATCATCTCAATTAAGAATAATGAACATACTCATAAATTAATACGATTTTCTGTAACGAAATTTAAATCATCGTTTTGAAACTTAATTAAAAAACAAATAAAGATAAGTAACAGAAAAATTTCAAAAATGAAGCACACATAAATAAATATTGAATTATCGGATAATGTATTATGTTTATTTCATATAATCAATAATAATCAGTAATATGATATTATTATAATATAAACATTAGTTTTAATTTTCTATTCTAAAATAAATATTTGTTCCTAGAGGATTATTCTGTTCCCTCATACACTGGAAGACAGGGATGAAAAGGAAAGAAGATAAAAGGAGATAAAAGATGAGGGACATCTATTAATCAGTAGGGTGGAGGTGTAGTGAAGAGTTGGGGGTGGAGGCTAAAGGCTAGACACGACTGACTGAGTATGCAATCGAGAGGGTGGGGAGGGTTTCTTGATAGAAGATGCCTGTGATATTTCTTAACCCTCTGAGTAAACATCACTTAAAGAGCATACCAGGCTTTCTGGTTAAAGAAGCGGGGGTGTGGTGGCTGCGCCCTAATAAGGAAGACAAGACAAGATCTGGAAGCGGTTCATGAGACCCTGTCTAAAAATGGCACACTCAATATGAAGGACCAAGAGAAAAATAAGTAAAATGTTTAAGAAATAGTGGTATATCAGCCAAGAATGCAAAGACGTTTTACGAAAGGCGTGAAAAATTCAAGTTACTTTTTTTCATTAACAAGAAAATGAAGAACTGTAAATTCTCTCCTACTCCTCCAAAACTTTTGGATTTTTTATGACCCACTTATAAAAGTTGTTTGGATAAGGGGAAATGAATCCAAGATTAGTTTAAAAAAAAGATTGCTTAAAAATGATTTAAAGAATAATTATATTTAATATATATATATATATATATATATATATGTGTGAACCAGCATTCGATGTAATTTTTCTCTCTAATGAGATGGTAATCTCTGAATGGAAAACTTGCTATGGTCACAATAAAAAAATATATGAATTTCAATTATTTAAACTTAAAAGTAAATTGAAATAAAAATTTATTGTAGAAAATTAAGGCTTATAACTAAAATTACACTGGATCCAAATAAGTTTCTAAGTAGTAAATATGTTTGAATCGGAAGAGAAGAATAGTTAACTGTTTATTTATTTCGCTTGACTTTCAAAACCACAATGTAAGAAAATAACTCTTCAAATTATATACCAATTACATTCACTTGAAAAATATGTATGAAATACATATTTGATTTCAGTTCTTTCTAAATCATTTTTAAGCTAAGTATAATTTCAAATTCAGTGCAAGTAAATAAATTGAAAATTATATTATTGAAACGTTGTGAGCACGCTTGCGATTCGCCACATAAAGATTATTGAGTTAAAAAGGAACTGCGAATATAATACGCGTTGTCAAATGCATTTTAATGATGATGAGTTCCTGTCAAAATCATATGAGGATTAAAAAATAACCTTTGATTTTTTTTATACATCTACATTAGTACGGAGAGGAAACAAGGTTTTATTGTTGATGTTTAAATTAGAGTAGAATACATTTAAAAGAAGTAAAAGTATTGATATCAATGACATTTAGACACTGATTAAAATAAATTTTTATTTTATATTTTTTCAAAATAATTTTTACTTGTATTTTAAATATAATAAATTTACAAAATTTTAAATATGGCAGAGAAATACATCGAATTAAATATAATATAGAGAAAATTTCGTACTAAAATAAAGGATTATTAAAAAAACAGAATATTAGTAAATATAAAACTTACTTTCGACTTCAGCAGGCTTAAGATCAGCCTGAAATAGCGAACAAAAGTATTATTATTATCTAATATTATAAATATTACTTAATGGAAAGTAAAACAAAATATTTTTTCATTCATTTTATGCCTTAATATTGTTTTCTCTTAATTACTTCCCATTTAAATGAGAAAATAATATTTAAGTCATTTATATGGATATAATAGCTTCACATTCTTAAAATTGATACTAGAAATATGAGTTTTGTGAGTAATTTACCACAAAGATTATTTCTTATGCTTTCACTTTTTCGTATCTTTCTCAAATTTTAGTTATTGTATTTTTTATTGATAACTATGTTATATTAAGAAAATGGTATCCAAAATAAAATTCAGGTAACTATATTAAACTTAACACTCAGAACGAAACTCATACAACTATTCTTTCTCTTGTTTCAGAAAAATTTCTTTTAAAATTAAGAATATTAAAATTTCACAATAGCTATTTTATGCACTGTTATTCTTATAAACGTATCCCATATCTTTATAAATATAGCTTTTAATGTCTTGCTTTTTTCAACAACTTAATTTATACTGTTAAGAGTAAATAGTAATTGATAAGTTTTAGCATTGCTTTTAAATTTACCATTATTTCAAAATTTAGAGCAGATATATTAGAGCAGAATTCCCAATTCTTTTCAGGTTGGTCTCCAAATATAATGGAAAGCTATCTTTACAGAACGGTATTTATCAACACTATTAGATATATAAAAATTATATTAATATAATAGTATAAAGTAAACACTGTCACTGAATTACAAAATTGCCACTCATATAATTAAGATAATTTTTCTTTATCCTTAAGAAAGGAGAAAGATAATTATTATTCAAATCCAGAAATAATATTTAAATTTTTTTAATTTTGCTTGATTGTTGTTTCATAGTGTGGAATGAAATTGAAAGATATTTTCAAGCAAACTGCAAAAGTATTATTAAAAAACATTCTTGAAAATACTTTTATTAAAACTTAATCAAACAAGAACATACAAGAAAGATTTTAAAATAAAATTCATACGTAAACATGGTTAAAGAGAAACAATATTTTATTTAAAAAAATACCATATCTTTTAGTTTTCAGTTACAATATTAAGAAATCATAAACAATATTAATTCAAAATGACAATCGATTTTAAATGTTAAAGTAAATACTCTCCCTCTTGATACCAATTCAAAAGATTTTTTTCTCTTTTTGCGTTACAAATTAATAAGTTTGCCACATAATTCTTACAAAATATTAAGGGCGAAAAAAATTCTTAAAATTTTTCTTAAGCAAAAAAAGATTAAATCAGCTTTTAAAAAAGAATGATAATTAAAACTTAAACACAAAAGTGATGAAATTTCTATGATAATCTGTATAAATAGTAGTTTTCAAGCAATTTAAACTATTTTAAATATAAAGCAATTAAAAAGACAAATTTAAGTCTGCTGTAAAAAATTTTAATTTTTCGTATATGGAAAAATAAAATATTTATTTTTTAAAAGCATAATTCGTGTGCATATAGTTTATTCAGAATAATTAGATTTGTAATAATTAAATATCACTTCTTATAATCTCATAAGGAATATTTATAGAAATTGAGAGTACCAGCGCAAAAATATCAGAACTAATTATTTTTTCATATCAAAAAGTTTTAATTGTGCTCATTATAAGCAACTAACTTTAGACAGAAATTTATAGTGAAAGGATTTCAGAAATTTGTGATTTCAAACATTAACTAAAATAGAGAGAATTAATGCAGTTTTTTTATTAATTCGTTCTAAGTAATATATCAAGCAATAACCATTTTTTTCTTTTACTTAAGCTGATTAGAATTTCTTTAAAAAAGGTCACTGTACATTGCACAAATATTAAAGGAAGTTAGTCTTCAAGACAGGAAACCGCAAATATCAATACGCTCGTAATCGCTACCGGAAATGTTTTAATTGTCAAAAAAAAAAAAAAAAAAAAAAAAAAAAATCTTTTAATAAATATAGGTTGAAAATTAAACAGGAAACTTGAGGCCTTGATAATAATAATAAATAAAATTAAATTAAAAAGTTTGCATGCTTATTTTCTCAATGCTTTAATCTTTCTGAGAGATTTTCATTCCTTTTATTTAATAATCTAATTAACTGTACGATATACTTTTCGTTAAAAAATAAATTACCTATTATAAAAGATAATAATAATTTAATAAACTAAATTTAGTTTCTATTCTGTTTAACAGAATTTCATTTCTGAGATCTAAACTATGAAACAATTTAATACAATAATAATATAGTTATTATAATATATTTTCTTTTCAATATTTTGTATTTTTATATAAGCACATAATTGTACATTTACTTCATTCAAAAGAATTAATTCATTACGTTTCTAAATCTTTTAAATAAAAAACTAGATAAATTATTGAAATAATTGCAGTCTTTTTAAAATATATATTGTAATCATTTTTATACTCTTTTGCGCAATTTCCTTATGAAGAAAAGATAGAGGTTTCAATGTTTCACTTTATTTTCAAAATAATTAACAAAGTATTTTCGTAGAATTTAATTTTTAACTATATATTTTTAGCAAATCGATAAATCTGTTCATTAAAAATATATTTAAAGTTAAATATCTAAGGATATTTAATTTTTTTTCTTAAAATTTGATGCAAAATAATTTTAAAAAAGAATTTAACTCATTAGAGTTTCATGGAATTTCATCAGTATTTAACGTATTCAAGTATTTTCATCAGTTACACAAGCATACCTATATAATTTTAATGATTCGTATTCCCGGAAATATACTTTTCTGAGAGACTTAACATATAATAAATTTTTTACCCATTTTCAAAAATTAACGTCTGGTATATTTATAGCAAATTAGATTGGCTCAACATAATAATGAAATAAGTTTTCTCAATTAAATTAGATTAAATTTTGAAAAATAAAGTTTTTGTAACATATGTTGATAATAAAATGTTTGTAGCATAAATTAGGATGAGCTGTAGATGAAATAATAAATTATCTGCCGAGTAATGGTGGTATTTTAATAAAATATCTTTATTTGTGAGACATTTTATGACACATTAATATATTTCATTATTCTAAAATGAAAAGTTAATCGGGTTTTTGTTTTAATAACAATCGGAGTCTTTAAATTTTGAAGCTTTTCATTAAATGATGACTGTTTTCATCAGCAATAAAAGTATATTTTAACATAAAATAATAATTTGAAATGAGAACAGAACATGATAAATGAAGTAAATTGTGATGCATAGTTTTTCCAAACTCTTAAACAGACAAAATCTAACGGGAGAATTTATTTTTTCGACATCGAGTTTAATAAATAACTCAGTAATTCCTAATTTCTACGAATTATTTTGGGATTTATGTATTTTATATATTAATATTGCTAATAAATATCATTTGTTAGTTAATAAATGCATAAATTTATTTTATACATAAAAAAAGAGAAACGGTAAATTTTTCTTTACTTACACTATATTAAAAAACTTATTTAAATAAATATTTGAAGTCTAGGAGGAATATTTTCACATTATCTATTCTAATATGTTTGCAGTAAATAACTTAACTAAAGTATTGGAAAAGTAAAATCTAAAGTATTACAAATGTGATAATTTAGTATTGGCATTAAAGCAAAAAGCAATGAATAATGCATAGCGAATGGAAATGTGTGAAAAATATTTTAATCCACATTTTAATGATGCGATTATTATTACTTTAGAGCTTACTATTAAAATTAGGCAGGATATTTTTAAAAATTAAAAGTACTATGAATAATTTCTGCAGATATTACGTTTATCAAATCATTCAAGTTTCAATTTCGAACAAATGTACAAGTCATTAACGTTACCAATATTACATAAATATGGAGAATATTTTCAAAGGAAAATTAAGATTTCATGAGCCCTTAATAATTTCTACAAGGAATGGTTAAGCAACATTTTTATTCCCTTTTTTCAAAGAATATTTATGTATAATATAATGCCATGTTTAATAATATCATGTTAAATATTTGTAAATGAAAATAAAATTTGAATTAACAGATTTAAAACTAATATAAATCAGGCATAAATTATGAAAATTTTGATTTTTCAATTTCTAGTTATTTTCACAATTAATGGTTTTTTCGCATGATAAAACCTATTAAATACATTATAATGTTCTTAGTTTTATAAAAAGAATATAAATTATAATTTTATATGAAATAAAATAACTATTCCCTTTAAAAGAATAAGCAAGTCTGAAAGAAATTCGAATGATGGATACAATTATTTAATGACATGCACAAATTATTTTGATGAAAATATTTGTTGCTATTTCATCTTATACGTGTGTAAATTGATATAAAATGTATTGCAAAAATTACATTTTCTTTTGTATAAGTATTAAATTCATTTTTTTCGAAAAAAAAATATATATATATATATGAAGATTATATATTGATATTTCAAATCGCGGTTTTCCTTTATAACAAGCGTATTTGATATAATTAACAATTATTGAAGAAATATATTCTGTTCATCACGATAGAATTACTAGAGTGAAAAAATTTGTAAAAGTACCTTCTTCAAATAATGGAAAAGGCGAATGATGTAATTATCCTTTGGAATAAGAAATTTGAAGAAGTAAATTAATAAATCAAAAGGAATATATAAAACATTATTTATTTAAATGATCATTAATTTAAGTGGAATAATAAGAATTATAAATTAATCTTTTTTTTACTGAATTTTAAAAATAAGTAAATACTGTCTTAAGAATTTTTGGATTAATTGAGGCTTATTAAAAAAGAAATGTGCAAATTATATTATTTGTAATAATTAACTTTTAATACTTCAAGAAAAGAAAGAGAATATTAAAATGAAGTAACACGTTTTCATTTTAAGTACTATTATTTTTGAATTGTTGTACTATTATTTTTGAAAATAAATTCAGAAAGCAATATTTAAAGGAATCTATAAAATTTGTAACGATATTTTTTATCTAGTCTTATCTGATAATACATTCTGAAAAATAAGTTTGTATTGAAAAATATCCTTACCATTTTTTCTCAGTAATTCTTCGGCTGCTAAAACTGAGGAGGAAAATTCAAATAAGCGCGAAAACGAAAATTTGCGGAATTATATACTTCCGCCGGATTACTAAAGAGGGCGCACCGTCCTTGTCAAAGAAAAATAAAAACAAAATAAAAAAATGTAAAACAAGATATTTCCGGTTACAACATAATTTTAGCAAGAAAGTAAAAGTTATACATGAATAAATTATAACTTATCAGCTGTAAATCAGGAGATGATAATTATTACATTGTTAAATCAATTTAATGTTAAATTAAAAATATAATAAGAGTCCCTAAAATAATTTCTGTAAGTTAAAAATTACGAAAAATATTTAATGAAACTTGTTACCTTACGTTTTATATTTAGCATTAATGTTAATATGTCAACCGATACCTCTTTTTGTATAATTTTTCTTTTTATTTATAAAACAATATTGAAAATAACTTTTAAAAAATGCTAAATACTACATTAAAATGAGCTAAATGTCAGAGATCTATTGGCGACAATTTCTTTTAGTATGGCAACCCTCAATGAAACAAATGAAAAAAGAACTTTCATACATGCTGTTTACCGGATGGGTTGCTGATTGCTGTCATGTGTAATTAAGATGATTTTGAAGATACGATATAGGTTGATTTTATTGAATTTGAAGGAAATTTTGTATTTATCTTTATGAAATAGTATATTATTTTGTAAATGGTGTCACGAAAAAAATGATTCTATATTAACCTTTAGTAGATAATGAAAGTTTGTTTACTAAATTATAGTTTTAATTCCAAAATAAATCTATGAATTACGATAAACTGGATATTTCCTAATCAGTAAAAATACTATTCATATTACGATCAAATAATTCTGTAACTAACAATGGCTGAAGTTACTCATTCAGGTAATTCATTTTTAATAAAACTTGTGATGAAATACTGATAAACCGTATAATACCATTTTATTTTCATATTTGTTTTATTTTTGTAAGAATATAGATTTTTATAGTAGTAATTGTAATAAATTTTCTTGTGCTTAAAAATTAATTAAATTAAGAAATTGTTAACAATACAAGTTCTATCAATTTCTTATTTTAATTAATTAAGAATTATAAATTAATTAAAATAAGGAATTGATAAAATATCTATCAAATTATGATTTCTCTTAAAATATTTGATGAATATGATCGTTGAACCGAATGAAAATAGTTTTTCGAAACTTTTATGAATTGCAAACTATTATAAAATATTTATTCTGTATTCTATTTTGAAAGTAAATTTTAAAATGTATTTATTTCTTATTATGCAAAACATGTTTTTTATCTTTTTCTCCCCATAATAGATTATATTTATGCCCATAATGTTTTTTTATTTTAATGTGCTTCAATATATTTGTAAAATAATGTATTGTGAGAATAAATTCATCAGACTAATGTTCATACCTTTCTGTAACTATTAATTTATTTTGTAAAACTTTTTCTTACTTTTCAGTTACATATTGCTGGAGACATTTAATTTTATCATACTTTTTCTATAAATTGTTTTTTGTTGTAAATGTATGTATAACAAGATGAAATGTTTTAGTTGAAGCAATACCTATTTCCTGACTAATGAATGTTCTGGATTTTTATCACCAAAGAATTTGTAAAAAATGTGTCTGAATATGTTTGATGTAAATCCTAATATTTTCTGAAATTGCACAAAGTGACAAATTGTTTTTATCTGAGGAATAAATTGCACATTAAAGTTAAATAAAATTCTCCATTAAGAAAATTTTTTTTAATTGTATTTATTTTAAAATGATTGATTAAATAGCTTTGTCATATTTATTTGAATATTAGTATCTTGATTTGGCAAATAGGTTTGACTCAAAATTTTAATAAATCCTAAGCTTCCAAAATTTAATTTATATTGCTTCAAAAAAAATTAAATGCTAACTTTTATTAAAAGTAAGCATTTTGTTGCATTGAAATTTAGTATTATTTTGTTAATAATTGCTACATTTTTTCACTATTTAATTTTTATGAATTTTTATTTTTTTGAATAACTATATCTAAAAGAAATTTGTAATTATTTTTCAAAATAATGCATTATTAAAAAAATTTTTCTAACTTAATTTGTGCTTTATTTATTAAACTTTTACACCATAATTTTATACCATTTTTTAATTTCATTTGACATTTTGATAAATATCTAATAGTTTTTTTTTATTGATGCTCAATTAACATTTACTAGATTTTTATAAATTTTGACAGTTAGTTTCTTCTAAAATGTCATTAACTTACCATGATTTATTGCTTTTATTTCATTGAAATCCTAGTTAGTATATCAAATTTAAAGTAATTTTTATTGAAACTTGTTAACTATGATAGATTTACTTTCATTTTTTATGCTAGTATTAGAAAGGAGAACTAGATTATTTTTAATATTTTAAATATTTATTATTGATGAATTGGATGAGTACAAGAAGTAATTGAATTTTATGTAGTGGAATATATTCTATTGAATTCAATAAAATAGGCTGAAATTTTATTTTGTAGAAAGTTCTATTAAAAGTGAAATTATTGCTTTTAAGTTTCTTTACTAAATTTGTCTCTAAATTAACACTATGTTTATGACAAATGATAATGATTCAATCAGAATGAATTTTCCCTCATTGTCCAAAATAAGATAGACCCAGCTGATAATCAAGTGGTTAGCACTCTTGCCTTCAGTTCAACAGTTAGTGGGTTTGAACCCCACCTTGGGCTTGGATGTTTGTAATGGTTGGTAATCTTCTAAGCTACAGGTCCTGGTCTAATTAGCACTCATGTGCCGAAAATGATTGTTGAGCGACAAACAAATCAAACAAAAATAAGCTTAGCTGGCAGCTAAATGTTAATGCTCTTTCTGTTCAAAAGTTTGTCTCTTTGTTTCTCAATTTATGCATAGATATTTGAAGGGGTTAAAAATCCACTTTTAAGCTGTAGACTTTGGTCTAATTAGCTCTCATCTACAGTAAATGACTTGAGCATAAAATAAACCAAAAGAAGTTGGAAATTTCTACTACAAAAATTTCTTAAGCATGCATCTTTTAAAAATCATTTAATGAAATGCAAAAGAAAAATGTGTTTGGTGCCAGATGTTTTTGTGTTCTTTGCTTGCAATAATTTAGCTCTGAAAGTAATATTAGTTTAGAAAATTTTTTTTTACCTAGTTAGAACTGAGAAGTTCATAAGCAGCATGCCACATTTGGTAAAATCGTTGTGTATATATATATATATATATATATATATATATATATATATATATATAT
>JAPDSC010022835.1:512128-531705 GCA_026290005.1 Latrodectus geometricus
TTAAGATATTTAGAGATAAGATAGATTGTTATTCTATGTTGGAAGGGAAAACCTGGAAAAGTCTCAGGCACTTACGAAGGTCAGATGCTCATGCAGCAAGCCAAAATGCAACTATCTGTTATTGTATAGATTGTATCTGAGAATTTATACTCCAAAATGTCCTGCACCTCAGGGGTTTTACTTTCTTGAAGTAAACAAGGGTGTCACAATCCCATTGGAACCCCTGTGATCTGACCTCTTCTTTCTTTTCCTCTCCCCCTTCTCTTTTGCATTCTTTCCTTTTTCTCCTTCTTGTAGTTGTTTCATAAAAGGTTGATTACTTCCCTTGAGTAGCTATTGCAGTTCTGTTGCCATTAGCTTCTCTTGGGGACTATATCCCCCATATGTTTGCAGCGCAGGAGACTTGCATCTCTGGAAAGGAAAGTCCTTGAAATTGAAGCTCCTAGAGACCAACATATAACTTTGGCCTCTGCTTTAAATAAATGGGTGGACAGCAGCACATTAATTAGCTTTATGAACCAAACTATCGGTATATCTACTGGATAACTTGTTAAGGGTGGAGGCAATCTTGGAGATGTACTGTGAGTACATAGAAACTGGCTAGGCTGGTGTTGAATATTTTCCTATGGTTTGCATCCCCTTGTTAGACTCTGGAGTAGGTAATATACTTAAGTCCTAAAATTCTATATATAATAATGAAGAATAAAAAATTTTTCTGCCATAAGAAAAAAGTGATTTTCAAAAAATACCCCTTTCCTTATTTATAAGGGAAAATCAGGTACAATATGGAAAGTAAAAGAATATGAAAGCCATGAACAAGTGACTTAATTGTAGAGGCTCCAACATCCACTCAATTAACTATAATTAGTAATATGCAACTGTTAATAAACTTTACAGTGACAGTCTTGCCCCTTATGAGAACATGAATCTTACTCAGTGTATGATCTCAGCCTAGGATTTACTGAATTCACTTGGAAGAAATACACCTTGAAAATTTTAAGAATCAGAAATTCTGTAGCGTTAAGTGCATGACAGCCAGAAAAAATGGAAAGCATATTGACTCTAAGCATCTAGTTTTAACATATGCTGTGTCAGACCTTTCACAAAATGTTAAAGTAGCATACTTGCTTTTATCTGTTAAGCTGTATATTTCTAATCTTTTGCTTTGTTTTCAGTTTAAGGTCAAATTGCATAACATACCTTCGTTATGCAATAGTTAGCCATGAGAGTACAAAGTGTACTGCAAAGGAGGCCTGTGTCAAATTGCAAAGTCGATCACCCCTGCTATTCTCAAAATTGTCCAATGTTGGTACTGGAAAAAGAGATCATTTCATTGAAAATAATAAATAAAAGCTCATACCCTGAGCCTTGTCAAATTGTTCTACAATCTGTAGTAAATTATGCAACCATAGCTAAAATAGTCACCAGATCCTGTAGTACTCAGACTACTATACAGTTCTCCTTTTTATATTACCTCTAGTGTCTGCATCAGAGTTAAAATCTAAACTATCCCCTATTTCTAAGAATAGTATATATGATGGATAGAAGTATATATATATATATATATATATATATATATATATGATGGATAATAGTATAGAAGATGAATATAAGTTTCATACAAATTAAAAAAAAAAAAAAAAAGCTTTGAAGGCTTTCAAACTAAAATCTGCAAAAGTGGCCCTTTTAAGCCTTCCATATCCATCCACAAAGCTTTATCCTTGGAAGTAGATGCTATATCTCAGCACCCCTCAGGTAACAATACTATTGTGTAACCATTCATTATTATTCAGGTAATGGACAGAGGACATTCCTTTCAACTTTGGGAAAGGAGCTTTTCAATTTAAAGATAACTTCATTTGTTATGGGTAACTGCTATGCTTGCATTCAGAACTTGATGACATTAAGTCTATAGTATCAGCTTATAACTGCGTATGTGTGGCACTTCAGAAATCTTTCCTGAAGTCTACCAATAACATTGCTATGTATGGGTTCATTTGCTATGGAAAAGACTGGTGATTATAGTACTGTGTTTGGTGATGTTTGTATATTTACATCAAATAATTTTCTTGACTATCTACTTACTACTATTGTGCACGCTGTAGCTGTGAATTTTTTTTGTTTGAATACAGTCTATAGTTTGTATTTGCTACTGCATAATGTCATCTGCCAAGAAGAACTCGATCCATTAGTTGATCTGCTTCCCACAACATTTTTGTTAAGCAGTGATTTTAAATGCCATGATTCTTTATGGGGAAGGGATGATAATTATTCTCACCATCAGCAGAAAGAACAGTTTATCTCTGACATTGTCTCTGTCTGCATTAACTGATGAGAACATTTATTTGCATTTATCTACAAAAATATTTCAGTTCTCCCGATCTTACCATCTGTTTTACTTCACTTCTGTCTTTATTAAATTTATATGCAAGAAATAATCTGCACAATAGTAATCATTTTCCTCTCGTCATCTTTCAGTCTGGAGGAAGTTGTGTGCGACAATGCCTACCTACTTATGTGTATAGTCGATCAGAGCAGACACCATTTACACAAGTGGAAATTGTTGACAATGAAATGGTTTTTATCATTAATATTATTATGCCATGTGCAAAGTTACTGAAATAATTATTAGTACAGTTGATGCTGCAAATCCTGGTGCTTCTCTACACCACACAAGCAATGCAAACTTTGGTGGATTGATAATTCTCTAGACGCCTATAAGAAACTGGAAGTACACAATACTAGTACCCAACAAGGGAGAATCTTATTACTTTTAAGAAAATAAAAGTAATAATTCATAGAACTTGTCATTGAAGTCAAGGAATCCTATTCTTGCTATTTATCTTCAATAACTTTTTTTATCCAGTAAGCAATCATGGAGAAAAATGAAAGCAGCAAATGGAATTTATAAGAAATTTTCCATAATTAAAAGACATTGCTAACATCCTTGGTGAAAGCTTTGTACTATTTCAAGCTCCATCTCTTATAGTCCTTTATTCTTAAGAACAAAGAGTTGTGCTGAGCAAACACTGATTAATTTTAACCATAAGCAAGCTTTGCCTTGCAATTGTGAATTTTGGCTGTTAGAATTCAAAGAATTTCAACAGGTCAATACTATTAGTTTAAGACCTGATGGAATTAACTATCTTTTGCTTTGATATTTAAGTACAGATTCATAATTGAACATACTTTGCTTGTTTAGCAGAATCTGAAAAGGCATTTTTAACACTTTGGAATGAGGCTATAGTTATTCCAGCTCTGAAGCCTACTAAAGATTCTTCAGATTTTCTCAATTATCAGCCTATAGCTCATACAAGCTGCTTTTGTAAGACATGAAATTATTATCAATGCTCAGCTTGTTTATAGCATAGAAAATATTAATGCATTCCTATTAATTAGAGTGATTATCATAAAGAAAGATTAACTTTTGATAATATAAAATATTTAGAAATCCAAATATACAATGCTTTTGTGCTGAGAAATCACATGGTTTTTACTTTCTTTGTCAATACCTTAGGGTGGGATGGCTTTCATCTTTGTGATTAATTTTTTGACAGAAAAAACATGACCATATATGTGGTAATTGAATTCTTTGTTCGGAACACAAATTTGGCTTTCGAGGGAATCTTCTGATATTCCTCCAAAGCTTTTTACACTCCTGTGTTTTTAAAGTATATGTTGAAACCTCAGCATCCAATACTTTTATCCAGTCTAAGAATGTATCTCTTGAAAGTACCATATTTTTCAATATACAATCCATAGCGGCATATTAACCACAAGGCCTCTTTACTGAGTAAAAGAAGAAAAAGCTTTGCACAATCAACTGGAATTTTTCTGAAGAGTAATCAGAAATATTTACTACTGATAATGTGGTTTCGCTTAAAATAAAAATACTCAATATGATTAAAATATAATAAAATGTACAAAAAAATATGCAAAACATTTCATAAAATTCTATTGGGATCAACCTTATTGATAAATGAAACAAGCTGAAATGAAAGCACCTGATCAATTGCCAAAAGTGATAAATCTGATAAGAGTCTTGTAAAACTTATTGATATTTAGTTTTTAGTAACTTTTAAAATGAAGTTATATATACTTTAAAAATAAAATATATTTGTTTCATTATATAATAATTAAAAAAGAAATGGTCTATTTTCAAACTGTGCATGCTTTGTTTTCCACATTACATTTGCATATTGGTTGCCATATTTCATTTGCATTATTTATAACTTTTAGTTTAAAATCTGCTGGACAATATATAAACAGGACAATGTATAAACTTCAAGATTTTTAGAAAGATTTCAATTCAGATCAAAACAAAATCTGAAATGATGCTTGACAAGTGTGATATCTTTCCAAGTAAAGAAATTCTTAAACATAATTTGACAAAACCAGCTATAACTGAAGTTCGTCAGTCAAGTTGTTTAAGTGTACAGCCCCATCTGTTAATTTACAAAATGTAAACATTTCTTTTAAAACTTTATGATAAACTTTTCTGATGGAGAATGTTTATCAGTGTGTCTCTGATGGCGTATAATAAGACAGAATTTTTAAACTTTTATATAACATAATCTATCGATTATATGCAGAAAAAATCTGTATTTTAAATGTTACACATTTTAACTTAAACGTAAGTAGCATCCTTCATCTCTCATCTTTTATTCTTGTCAAAATGTATATGGATGACTTGCAAATATCTTTCTAAAGGTCAAGCATATGTTTAATTGAGAGACAAATACAAGAATCTGTTAATAAACTAATGACTTAACCTTATAATCTAGTAAGAATAACTGTGTCCCTTCTTGCAAGAATACTAAACTTTATAAAAATCCCATTATCTATTTAAACAATACACCTATATCTGTGGTAAATGAGGTAAAATGCCTTGGAATAATTTGACCAAAAGCTAACTTTTCTTCTTCATGTATTACAATTGCAGAAGAGGTGAGATAGATTATTTAATATCTTCTATGTCAGTCATGTCAAAAATACAGTCCACGAGCTGCATCAATAAGGCCCACGATCGCAATGCGTCACAAAAAGAAGAATAATGTTTTTAGAGCATTTAGATTTCACTCAATTCCTGTGTGGAAGTTTTAAAATGTGCACACTACATTTATAAGTAATTTCAAGGGCAATGCGTGCCTAGACAAGTGAAAGAGATAGACAGTAATGCCATCTCATAGCAACAAGCAGAAATACCCTATTATTTTTGTGGAGAACAATAGAATCTTCCACATGCTTTGAGTCTAGGCTAGAACCTTCCTTATTGATATAAGAAAAGTGCATCAGCACAATATCAGTCGGTTGAGTCAAATATTCAAAGCAATACAGTCGGAGAAGGATTTTAGTTGTACTGCGAAGTAGTGATTGTGAAGGTATTGTGCATTTGTTTATTTTGTGCTCATGCTATATCCATAATTGTTATGTCGATTTCCGTAATTGTTACAATTTCAGCATAATTTTACAAAAATGTAAAGTTAACAGTGAGTGCAGAATTTTTCAGTCTAAATGCAAAATTGCGTATTTTTTCGTAGAATGGAAAAGTAAATCACAGTGTTTAATTTACAATCAAACAGTTGCTGTTTGTAAGGAGTTTAACTTGAAGAGACACTATGATACAAATCATAAATAAAAATTTGATTGTTACACTGAAAAAATAAAAATGGAAACATTGTATTCTTTAAAATCTAAACTTCAAGGTCAACAATCAATGTTTACTAAAGATAATACTGAGAGCGAAGATGCCTGAAATCAAGTTTTACTGTTGCATTAGACATCACGAAGAGATCAAAACCTTTCACTGATGGTGATTTTATTAGACTATATGTCAAAAGTTGCCGATGTTTCATTTCCATTTCAAAAGTCAATAATTCAAAATATTTTGCTATCAAGAAACACAGTTGCTTCAAGAATAAATGATTTATCTCAAAATTTGGTTCTTCAGCTAAAGAAGAAAATTAAGGAATTTACAAACTTTTCACTGCTTGTTGATAAGAGTACTAATACTGTTGATACAGCTCAACTTGCTGTTTTTATGGAAGGTATTATCAGTAACTTTTTGAAATAACTGAGGAACTATTAAATTTTGTTCTATTGACAGGTACTACAACAGCAAATGATAATTATTCTGCAATTGAGCATTTGATTGCAGAATATGAACTCGACTGGAATATATTTAGGAGCACAACTACAGATGGGGCTTCTGCCACAGCTGGCAAACATCAGGCATTCTAACTAAATTAAAGCAGAAAACATCAGGGAATTTTGTGGGATTTCACTGTATAATTCACCAGGAATCATTGGTATCCAAACACTTAAAAATGAACCATGTCATGCAACCTATAATTAAAATTGTAAATTTTTATAAGGAGCAGGGGACTAAATCACCAACAATGCTCAGGCAGTTCTTACAAGATTTAGATGTAAAGTTTTCTGATATCCCTTATTTCATCGAAGTTCCTTGGCTCAGTCGAGAAGTAATTTTAGAAAGATTTTTTTCATTCATGTTAGTCAAATGTCCAAGTTATTATGTTAAAAAAAGGCAGCCCAATTGATTTTGACAAGGACTGGTGGGCTGATTGTGTCTTTTTTGTAGATATGAATAAACACTTGACTGATCTGAATGTAAAGTTAGAGTAAAAATCTGATTGTCACTCAAATGTATTCATGTGTTCAAGTCTTTGAAATCAGCTTGAGGCTGTGGGAGAATTGGGTAAAAAATCAAACTTTGGATCCTTTCTCTCATTTAAAAACATTTGGCACACTGAACCAAAAAAAAATTGGATCAATATTCTCAACTTCTGCAAAATTTGATTTTGGAACTCAACTATCATTTTGAAGATTTCCACACAAAATGAATGAAGCGGAATTCCAAATTTCCAACAATTCATTCAATTTTGTAGCTTCACAGGCACCAATTCATTTGCAAATGGAGATGATAGATTTTCAATTGGACAGTATTTTGAAAAAAAAATTTAAAGAGAAACGATTTTGGATTTTTTACAATATTTCAAGAATTTTAATAAAAACCCATAATTTAAAAAAAAAGCACATATTCTGTGCATGTTTGGTAGCACCTATTTATGTGAGCAGATGTTTTCTGTCATGAAAGTAAATAAGAAGAAACATCGTACAAGACTTATGAATGAACATCTCCAATCAATTCTGACATCAATAAGTTTGTCAAAAACAAGAGAAGTCAGGTAACTCTAGTCAGGAGCTCAAAATAATTACTCTCTTTTATAACTTCGATATGCCTTTTAACAACTGTATATTATATACTATGTAATTAAATAATTAAAATGTTATAATAATTCAGTACATTTTTTTTAATTTGAATCTGGCCCGCTTATACATTCTAAATTTAATAAATGGCCTTCCATAAAATTGAGTTTGACACCTTTGCTCTAGGTGCTTTCAAATACAACTTGTGGTACTGATCACATGTCACTCCTTCAAGTGTATGTCACTTATTTTATTTCAAAGTGATTATGGGTGTGTTTATGGATCTGCTAGATCTTCTGTTTTACACAGATTGGATACTGTCCATTATACTGTACTTTGAAAAAATGTTCTGGCACATTTTGTACATCACCTATTCAGTTCTAAATGCAATTTATTAAAAATTGCCTGTAATCCTGAGACTTATGCAGCTGTCTTAATTATAGCAAGATCATGTCTGACCTTCACCATTAATTATAATCCTTGTCTCCTACTTCTGCACTGAGAAGATTATATGATCCTCATTTTTATAGTACCCCACCTGTTCTCAATGATTCTAAATCACATCTTTTTTGACAGATCTATATGATGTCCATTTTGTTAAGACAGACTTACTTTCACATCCACCTTGGTATAATCCACAAATATCTATAATCAATGTTCAATTTAGGAAATCAGATTCAACTCCAACAGCTTTTCTACAGCTCTACTCATCACATTGCTTTCAGTATTATTCTATTTCCCCTGTATTCGCAGCTGTATCTAAAACTGCTGATTACGTCATTTTTTTCCAACATTATAAACTGCAACATTTTGCTGCATTTTTACTGCATTACACCAGGCCATTCAACTCATGAATATTGTAAATAACTATAAATTTTATACATGTATTGATAGTTTGAGTATTATAGAAGTGATGAAAAATTCAAATACTTGCTGTTATCCTGTTGTGTCCAAGATTTCTTAACACTGTGTTCTCTCACTAGTTTAGGATATTTTATCAAATTCTGTTGGATCCCAAGTCACATAAGTCTGTAGAGTAATGAAAAGGCTGATGCAGCTGTTAAAGCTGCATCAACGTAACTTCACCCAACTATCCACCTTATAGATGAGAGAAAGAATGTGAAAAAACATGTTTATTTCCCTCTGGCAGGAATTTTGGAACATGCAGGTCGCAAACAAATTGCATATCATCTTTCCATTTGTCATTTCATCATCAGTTTTACTGTTACAAAGTGCTGATGTTGGTTTGGCTCTTCTTCATATCGGGCACAAATATCGACATTTATTTCTAAATGAATTAAATCCTTGGTGGGAAACATTGATTAACCATTCGGTTTTTCATAGTTTAATACCATGTCCTGTTTTTATCTCTTATTTTAATTTACTCTTTTAAATTGATATTTTAACTTTGATTTGTTGGGAGATCTACTATAGAAGCCTTTTTAAAGACAATTGCTTTTATCCAATTTTATATTTTAAGAATTTATAAATATTTTCATGAATTTTATTTCATTTTTTAATTTATTTAAATTTTTTTATATACACTAATCTTTGTATTTTATTAAGTTTTTGATAATGCTTGGGTTTTGAGGAAGATGCTTTCATTAAAATCTAAATTTTGATGCAGCTTTTCCTTTTTGAACCTTGTGTCACAAATCTCAAACAACCATCTGAAAAGTCCTGACCTTCAGCTTAACAAAATGTGACAGTGAGAAATAATGCTATAATATAAAATTGCATGACTATAAAAATAGTTCTGCTTTTCTTAAATACTTAGGCTATAAAACAAATTATACAGTACATTATTCAAAGTGGCTTTCTTAAATGAATATATGTTTTAACAGAAAAGAGAAATCCATATACCTTTTGAAAGAACTATACATCCCATTGAAATCCTAATGTTTAAATGCAACCTTAGTGGGCCCCCATATAATGATAGATATGAGAAAGTTATCACTTTTGAGAGTTTTAATGTGTGCAGTTTATAAAAAGAGAAAGCTTTAATACTAGAAAGGAAATTGGTTTTAAAGTGCTTTTTGGGTTTTTGATCCTATAAAAAAAATTTAAACTTTGAAATTGCTAAAGGATACTCAGATATTTTAAATGTATGTATTAATAAGAAAGTTTATCAACTATCAGAATTCTGAAGTGATTATTTTCAGAATAAACTGAATGAATCATAAATGAGGGAAACTTTTCTGTGTTGCTTCTTTCAACAATTTATTACAAGGAAGCTGATACTTTCTCAAGGTTGATATTAGCAATCACCTCAAGGAAGATGGTGCTGTTTTTGTATATTTTATGTTTATCAAGAATCAATAATTGACTTTTGATGAAAAAAATTATGCACATCATTTGTCATATTTTAATCTAAAGCAGGTGTTATGACTACTTCTGACTTTTTTAAGCTGTTGCAGTTCACCCTGTGGTGAGTTAAAAATTGTCTAACATTTATTATAGTTTAATAATAAATATGGAATATGTATGTACTTACATAAGTACAATAAAATACTCTACTCTTTTAAAATTGTATTTTAAGCAAAACATAGATTACAGGCATAATCAAGGCACAAATATAATATCGAATGCATTTATTCTCAAACAACTCAAATTAAATTGAAAAAAATATTTCATCTAAAGTTAGTTATCATAGTTATTGTTAGAAGATTTAATCTGCATATTGCCTGCCATTCTTGAATATTTTGGTGTAAGTGCTAATCTTGCGTTGGATTAGAATTGGTTGTCTGTTAGATGAAAACGATACATTGCCTTTATTATATTCATAATTGAAAATACATATTCGTACAGGTAGGTATAGCAAAGGATAATGTTAAATTAAATGGAACTTTTCATTAAATTAGGAAACTCAACTTTGTTCATTAGTTTCCAAGAATTATTTTTAGGCTCTGAACTAAATTCCTTAAAAATTCATATTTTGAAGTTGAACTTTGCTTTCTATGAGAGAGACAAAGAGAATACATATTTATATTTTCAATTACTTCTTCAATATCAACATTACCAAATGAGTAACACATGAATGTAATAAGTTCTAATCTAGTAAGTGTTTGAAAACATCTCATAAATTTAAATGTTTTATTATTTCACCATAATATTTCTCCTTGCTTAATGTACCTCCTTCTTGAAACAACTTGTCAAATACATATTTAAATTTTTTCTTCGTTATTTCTAAATTGAGAAGATATTAAATTTGACTTATTTTTCAAAGAATTAACAAATCTAATGATTTTACTATTGTTTGCTTTTTTTCTTTACTATTGTATATTCAATTCACTTAAGCAACTTGTTATATCAACAACAGAAGTTAAATCCATTAACCAAATGTCATCACTAAGTTTAATATATATTTCATTTTTTTATTCTAAAAAATCTTTTACCCCTTGCATCAGACCCCTGAATCTTTGTAAAAAATATACTGACTTAATCATTGAACATTTATGATATCCTAACTGTGATCTTTCTTTCCTCAATAACAACAAATCTGTTAAGCATCATTGTGCATTTTTCATATTCATTGTATAAGTGTCATTGTGAAGGTACCTGTGTTATCTACACATTCATAGAATTGTTTACTGAAGTGAGCAAAATTTCATTAGTTGGAAAATCCGTTTTTCCAGTTTAGTTCGCATTGATTTGCCATAGATATATTTTTTAGTAAATATATGTGTTTCAGTAAAGGCAGCCACACAGTCCAAAATGTCTTGGTGGTCTACTGGTTGATTACGATCAGCTTAATGCTCACCTTTGATTTAGAGCAGTGATTGCCAAATTGTTAGTTTTGAACTACAAGTAACTTTCAGTGACATTTTCTGTAGATTAGATTAATGGTGCAGTTGACTAACTGTAATTTCTCCTCTGAAGTGAGGATAATAGCTGGCTTTTCCTGTAAAACTTTTATTACAATCTAATAGTTCATTGTGCATACATGAAGTTGTGAATCTTATATTTCTTACGAATACATTTGATAACTTGGATAGTTTGATTTGTGCATTGGCTCTAAGATAAGTTCTGTTCTAATGATGGTATGTTCAAGCAAAAACTTGTCACTGCCTATCCTTATGGGGAAAATAATTGCTTTTTTAGCAAGGTGAAGGATGTGTGTGTTTATGGTGCTATGCAAGTTATCAGTTGAGAAGAAAGGGAGCTTCAAATGTCTCTTCAAAACTAGGAAGGATCAAAAAGTAATTCATATTGAATTCTATGAGGGAAGAGAAGGCTAATAAAATTTAAGGTCAATGCTCAACTATCAGCTTTTTTGAAACCATTGAACAAAAATAAAATAGCAATTGAGGTGTACTACTAAAATAGTTGTGTTGACTAATATTATACAGTTCAGTAGAAGTTTCTACAAGAATGGTTTCTATTAATTTTAAAATAAATGAGGAGCTGCTAAAGATTATGCCATTTGTAGAACACACTATGAAGTGAAACACATTTTTAGCATTTAATAGGATGCTCTACAGGGCAAGAAATTTCTCATCTGATGGAGCTCTTGCAGTAGTAGGCAGAGACATAGAATTCATAACTTTATGTCTTAGAGACAACAGCTTTCTGAAATGTCTGTCTTACCATTATATAATATCAGAAGTCATTTAGTAAAAACATTTTAAGTATGAATAAAGCAATCTTAAAACTAGTGAACAAAGTTAGAGAGCATTCAATTCAGAGATAGTTGTTCAAATCTCTGACAAACTAGATTGTCATTATGGGGATCCATTGTTTCATGTGGGAGCTTGTTAGATACAAGTCCACTTTCTACTAAGTGCTCTCTTTGAAAGTGATAATCTGATATAAATCTAGAATATATGCAAATTCACTAAAGCTATCTCATACTACCATGATGTTAATGTTTTATATTTAAAAAAGCTAGCTGATGGTTGAGTAGTTAGTGTTCATGACTCCTAGGCTGTTAGTCGTGGGTTCAAATCCTGGTTCAGACATGTACATTTCCTTTCTCTCGTTGTGTTTCATTGTCCTATCCTCTGAGTTTATGAATGAATGTGGTTCACTCTATGAATGGGTGTGTGTTGGTATGATGGGGGTAATGCTACTCGCCACCTTTATTTGAGTCACAAGTGCCCACTGAGTAACATTAAATGAATAGCAGTTTCCAGCCTTATTCTGGCAAAGGGTTAGTCACCCAGTGCCTGCCATTAGAAAAAAATATTTAAAAAAAAGTGGTAGTTTGATGATGTTTTAATGTGTGCCAAGTTTGTTCTTAAATACCATTTTTATTCACTTGTGTTATCATTATTTTGCAATCAACTTCATATTCATTTTTGTATAATTATTCTAGTTACTTATGTTTATTATTTCAATCAATGTAATGAAGTAATGTTAATTTGAAAATATGTTACGAAAAATTATTTTCTCCCTAAAATATTTTGCTTACAATTGATATTTTTTTTAACAGTTTTAATAAGTCAAAGAAATAATTATTGCAATAATGAATATCACAAAGATTTTTATTATTTACTTTTTTCAGCTAAACTAGAACATTTATAATTGATAGTTATATTGACTCACAATATTTTCAGTGTTATTCAAAAAATGTTGTTTTCTTAGGATAAATATTTAAAAACTTATGAAATTGAGCAAAAACATCAATTTTTTGTGCAAAACAATGAATTGCTCATGTGTCCCAGAAATGCTTTTTCATGGTGATTCTTGTTTGAAGTGAATTTTTATCAACAGTGAAACTTTAATATTTGGTCACAAATAATGCAGTTATCAAATCTCTTGAAAGGTTAAACTTGAAGCATGATCAAAATATATATTGCTCAAAAATTAAAGCTAGGTTTTCCTTTTTTTATATCAGTTTACAATAATTTGAAATCGTCTAAAAATTGTAAATCCTAATCATATTAAATTAGCTCTTGTATACAGAAATATACATACATCGTCAACCAACCAAAGTGGTCATGTTAATTCTTGTATGCCAAAAGTAAAGATGGAGCAGTAAACAAACCAAACAAAGCCATATTCAACAGAATTTTCCCCTTTCTTGATATTGACCCTCTGAATTTTCACCATTTCAATGGAGCATCCATCTTGTTCCTGTAAATATGTAAGGTGTGTATTTTAAAAAATGACCCCTGGTGTATTTTTTAATAAAAAGATAGAAATAGGGTTTATAAATTAGGGATTCTAATAAAAAAATTTTCTAATAAAAATTTGAAATTTCCTAAAATATTATGGATTATGTTTAAATATTTACGTATGGTTAATAGTGAATTATGAAATCATGCAAATGTCTATATTTATATAAATGTATATGCTCCTATTAATGTATGTTATGATTTAGAGTAGAAATCACACAAACTTTTGAAATGACTTTAGATTAATAGTTTTTGTAACTTGAATGCACATTGATATTTATAATGGTTTGGAACCCATGCTAAACTATGTTCTGATTGAATTGGAATTCATGTTTGCTGAAAAATTGTAGCACAACCTAACATGGAAATAAAGTTGTTAATACCTTATGTAGCTATAAATTTAAATTATAAAGCTATAAATATATCATGTAATTATAAATTTTTCTACTAAACATTCCCTTCATGAGGATCACCTTCTTTGGTAGAATATGGGTGTCTAAATCTCAAGGTACCCAGGGATCTTTATTCTCTTTTCTCCTTCTATTCTTTTTCTTATCCTTTCCATCCCTCCATGGTAAGCAAAAGATTCTCCATGAGTATCTGTAGCTACTTTGTTTGCTTCTTGCATCCTAACAGTGAAAATCCCAATGTGTTTGGCAATGCATTGCAACCCTTTGGACGAGTAATACACTGTGGTCCCCAGTGTATTCATCGAATAGTACCTAGCTATACTCATGGCTAGTCTGCTAGGTATTAAGCAAAGGGATCATATCCTTGGGCTTGATGTTGAGGATGGTCATTGCCTTCTTGGGTGACTCTCAACGCTTAGGTTTAGCTAGCATTGTTTAAGCACAGAGGCTGGAAATGTCCAGAGCCGGTGGCTGCCATCCTTTATAATAGGGTGGTCCAGTTGACCCCGAACTTTTGTGATTATCTTATTGGTTCTAATTCTTTCGCTTTTGAAGCCAATTCTCAATACTCATTGCATATTAGTAAGTACACTTTATACTTTTCATGCAGTATCTATCACCTTTTCTAGTACAAAAACTGCTGATATCTATTGGTAACATACAAAATGTCAAAAAAATTATCTGGTGATCTAGCTCAAATTCACTTGAAACACCTTTGGTAATTTAAAAAATTTGGTTTTATTTCCGGTCAAAATTTCAAATGAATCTTTTGGTGTTCTTTCTAATCCTAACTTCATAAGTATTACAGAAGCAGAATTTATTAAAGAACTTCATGATTAAGAAGTTTGTGCTATGAGCCATAGAAGCACACAATGTGATGGTAAACTTATTCCCACCCGACATCTCATCTTAACTTTTCAGACATCAGTATTACCAAACTCCATAAAAGCAGGTTATATAAATTGCAAATTTTGTCCATACATTCGTAACCCTCTTGGGTGTTTTAAAGGTCAGAGATATAGTTATTCTCAACAGGCATGCTTTAATGTTGATCCTATATGTGGAAAAAGTATACAATCTGATCATAAAACTAATACTTGTACTTGTTAAAATTTTCAACTGTTGTAATTGTTTTGGTTTACATGCTATTTTTCCAAATCTTGTCCTGTATGGGTCCTAGAAAAGGAAGTGATTGCAGTCAAGATAAAGCAGAATATTACTTATAACAGTCTGTTTTTATCAATTGATCAGAAGCAAGATCAATTATTAAAAACAGATTGCCAAAAGTTGGGAGTCTCCTCCTCCTGAACCTTACAAACGGAACTTAAAATAGACAACCATCCAGTAAAAAAAAAAAAAAAGAATAGTTTGTCAGTATTTTCTCTACTTTTAACTTTGTCATCTAAATTTACTACTATACCTTCAACTACTATTAGCTCAAAGAAATAACATTAATTTCTTATAAATTTAAGACTGATGATGCAAAAATTAAAAAACCAAAATCTTGTGGAAAAAGCTTCAAAAGAACAATTGATAAATCTTCTGAAACAGATGTGAAAATGGACTTCTCCTTTATTTCTATAACCATTTCAAAAGGTATAAAGAAAAACACACAAAAAAACAATAAGATAAAACCTACTCTAGATGACAATTTCATGGAATCGTGTCATGGTTTTCTGAAAGACACTTGAGTTTTTAGTAACATTTATCTCTCATTTTTTCAGTCTTTCATAGATTTGACTATTCTTATTAGTCATTCATCTCAACATTCCAAATTAGTCCTTATCCAATGATTTACTCAAGCACTTAGTTTTTATCAAAGATTTCTTGGTTTTCACGTAGCTTATATATATATATATATACCATCTGAAATTAATCATCTGATTTTACTGAGGATCTTGTCTCAGTAAAATCAAATCTACTAAACTTTATTTTGGTTAAAACTCCTCAGTCTTATAATATTAGTTAATTAATTAATTATTATAATATTAATTTAATTATTGCATTTTAATTACTTTATTTTACTCAGTTTTTTACAGTTAATTTATTTTAATATAGTCAATGTTAATTTACAGTTAATGCAGTAGCTTTCTGCTTATTACCATTTGGTGATCTTGAAGAGAGTGACATCATGTTTAAGTGTGATTTAGTTAATTTTTGGATAAATCTCATTATCTTTGATGTCAATATAATTTTGAACAGCACTGATGAGAATTTCAATAATATTATCAAGAAATCTTGCTGGGTATGTTTGTCAGTGCCTTTATACCATGTTTTGACGTTCACTAAGGTGTTTTGAATCTGATGTAAAATTGATTTATATATAAATTCTTAAGTTCTTGGTTCAGAAAAAATAAGATTTATATTTTAAGATTTTTTGAATATAATTTAAAAAGTCAAAATTTGGAACTTTGCTCTGAAACAATTTTTATATTTTCATTCTCTACTTAAAAATTTTGGTAGGTTGATTTGGTCATTTAACTCAGAAATGTATTTAAATAAAAGTTAAGAAGAATTCTACTGAGGAAATCAAAATTTAAAAATCTATTTTCACTTTATGTTTGATTTATTTAGTTTTGACACAAGCTATAACCAAAGGTTTGGTAATTTTACATCCGGGATGTGCCAAACTAATCTACCAATATGATTCAGGATTCTGCACAGTAGAAAATAAATTTGCAAATAGCTCATATGGTAACTAATCTACAAAAATAACTTTGCTAAAATACATATAACTTTAAAACTAGAAGTCAAAATCTAATAATTTGATTGCTGCTTTTATAGAATTTTATACAATTTGATTTTCTTAATTATTTTGTTTCTATAACTATCTGTACCATGAATTGTGCATTTACTAATCTTCATGGAAGTAAGTAAATTAAAGCAAGATGGTAATAGTAATTGAATACTAATGACTATGCCAAATTTATATTTGAAGTTCATAAACACTAATTTTTCAATAGACAAATTAGTAACATACATAATTTATGCTACAAATACATTGAGATTAAACATAACTGCTGTGGTTCATAAACAAGATTTAAATACTTGTTTGTGAACACTATATTTTCTAAGATTACCAAACTGATAATCTTAGAAAATATTGTGTTCATAAACAAGTATTTAAATTTAAGAAAACATTTTATAACTATATGAAATCTGTTAAACTATTAAAATTCAAGTTTTTTCTTCATTATTATACTTACATATTTTGCTCTGAGAATTTGGTTAAAGCAACCTAATATTCAGAAGTACTTTCTCTTTTAATGATCAGTGTTGAAAGTTAATACCATTTTCTCTTATTTGTAAACACTTTGTAAATGTTTATTTATTATTTCTGAATTAATAAAAGAAACATATGAAAATATCACTGCTATGAGTGTTTCTTCTTTGTACTAGCTCTATAGATATTCATCCCCATTTTTATCATTTCATTTATTGTTCATGTTTATACACAGTAAATAATTTTCTGTATGGAAACTTAAGTATTTGTAGTGATATCAACAATTGTCATGTAACATTTTATCTCTGGTTTTGTTACTACATTACCCTTATTCTGCAGACTTTTAGTATGTCTAAATGAGTCAATTTCTATTCATATCATTCAATAATTTTTGAATTTCTGAAATACTCAAATCCATCATTTTGGTAACAATTTTGAAATGCCTTCTGTGTAAAACCTTAGTACATGTAATATATTTGGCATGATTTTCAGAAATGTTGCGAACAAAAAAATGACATTTTATCAATTTTTGCCAAGAATTAGCAAGAAAAATAACAAAAATGGTAATAACAAAATGACATATGTAAACATACTATAAGAAAATATATACGTCATAAATAAATAAACATATAAAATAAAAGGAGGCATTTATAATTATCCATAAGTGTAAAGTTTTACAAATCATTATTTTAAACAGCATTTTTACAAAAGAAAATAAGGTCCAAATAAAATTCTAAACCTTTTTCATTTCATATACCAGGTTAAACATACATTTTATCATGGCAATGAACACTTTAATCTTCTCCATCAATGTTTTCCCATTATGAATTCACAGCCTCATTTACTCAACCAAGTATGAGTCGAACTGTATTTTCTCTTTTGGTGCCTTTCAATCTGCTTCTGACCAAGTTCACGCAGTTGAGTTGATAAGATACCAGTGATAGGATAGTGGAACGTTACACTGTGATTAACCATAAAGTGTTAATAATTCGTCATTAATACAATCATGCTTTCCTAAAGTTTGGTACCATTATGCTGCATAGCGAAATCATACTTTTTATCATACCTAACATAAGATGTTCAAACATTTAAACTCACAAAATTTTAAACTTCAAGTTCAGCAACAAAATAATCTGTAGTTAATTATTCCATTAACTACAGATTATTTTGCTTTTGAAAAGCGTTCAAAATTGTATAAGGAAAGCATCTGATTTTCTTGAATATACCATAATTTTTACTGTTAACCTAGCTAGTGAAAATAGTAGAAACCATGTAGTATTGTTAACTCTTGATAGTGTTTAATATCAATACTGCTGTAATGATTTCCAAAATTTTTCACAGAAAGAAACAAAAATTTGTGAATTTCAAAATATCAATACGTAAAAAAACATACTGAATCTTGTCAAATCAACTGCTACAATCTTTATCTTCTTCTCAAATGTTGCCAAATATCATTTATGTTAAAAATCCACCACATAGCATATACTAGGATTAAGTAGCATGGTTAATAGTTGGTTGATGTAAAAGAGTTAATCAGTTATGTGTTTAATTAAGATTCCTCCATTTGATCAAATGTAGCAATTAATCAATGAAATTTGGAGAAACTTTGATTAATTTACTAAAAAATCTAAATTGGCTTTAGTTTTGAATTTGTTCAAAGATTTTGATAGATATGTACTGTTTAGAGGTATGTATAAAACTAATCATTTCTCTTCTAATAAAATGGCTGAGCTGACAACCAAATGGTTTGTGCTCTGGCCATTGGTTCAACAGTTCCTGAATTCGATCTCACCTCAGGTTTGAATGTCTGTAGTAGTTTTTAAATCCATATGAAACTGCGGGACCTGATCTAATTAGACCTGATGCGGAAAAAATTACTATTGAGTAGTTAACAAATGAAATTTAAAAAGGATGTGTTAGTTACTTTCATATTCTATATAAATATTTGAAATACACAAAAATCACTTAGTATTGTGCTTCAAATTGTTAGTTTAGCATATATTTAGTAGTTCTTTCTGTTCCAAAATATATATTTGACTAGAAAGAATTTTCTTTCAAATTGCAAGCATATGTGTTGCTGTTAACTGCAAAAGTTACATTAATTAAATACAATAATTTATTTGAGAGTTTTCAAAATTTTTAGATTGTAACATGTATAAGATAATTGAAAATTGTCAATTGAAGTGCTTAATAGTTGTCAATTATAATTATGTACTGTTTAGACCTTGCTATGCATGGGTTTAAAATTGTTAATATCATGTTTTTTCATTATTTATGTACATTTTCATACTAAAAATTATTGTTTTCACAAGTATCCCAAATGTATTAGATTCTTAATTGATTTAACTATATATGTCTGACTACTTTGATTTTAATTTATTTATGAAGAAGGATGAGACATATGTCACTTGATCTGTTGCCAAGAAAAGCATTTCATTTGTGAATTATAAGAAATGTAATTTTAAAAAATTGAATGATTTTTTTATTAAACAGAAAATAATTGCTAATTTATAAAAGCAGACCATTGTCAAGCAATATTAAATGTGCTTTCTTTTGGATAGGAGTAAAAAAATTGTGTTACTCTAAAATTCTGTTAAT
>JAPDSC010022835.1:532105-563952 GCA_026290005.1 Latrodectus geometricus
ATTCTAACGATGTGTAGCCTATATGAAAATATTACATTCTTCATCCATAACAAGCTTTTAAATTAAAATCTCAAAGCTGTCTAATTCTTTGATCAGTGTATATATATATATATATATATATATATATATATATACACTTCAGAATAATGTTTAATGCAGACATATAATGTCATTTATGGTTGTATTATTAGTAATGCTCCATGTATTTTCTTGTTATAGTGGTTTTCTCATCTGAAGGACAATGGAGAAATCGACCACCTAGCAAAATACCTTCATTATGGAAATCTTATTGTAAGATATTTTTTTTATAAACTAAAATTCTTTTAAGTTATAGTGCATTCAACAATGGTATATTAATCAAATTATTATGAATGGTTAGGGAATTTGAAACTTGCATGCAAATTAAAATTTTCATTTATATTATCTTTAAGAACAGTTTTTCTTTAAAAAATAGTATACCAATTACAACAAGAGGCACCTATTCCCAAAAGAATACTGTGCAACCGAGAAGTAAGATTTCATTATATTAATGTTTTATTTTCTAATTTATTTATATTATCTAAATTTTTTTTATTATTATTTAGGTACATGGAAAGCCTTCCCATTATGGAAGAGAGTAAGTTATACATGTTTTGATATGCATAAAATTATCTTTTGAACTAATTTTCTGTGTTCTGAACTTGAAACAAAAAACTTGTTTTTCTAAACTTGTTAACAAAGATGTTTTAAAGTCAATTGATAAGTTTAAAGAGCAAATATTATGGTCATTGAATTATTTAAACTAATTTTTTTCTTCCTTCTAATTAATAAATCTTTTTTTTTATATGAAGTGAAAGTTTTTAGTGATCTTGCAGATTTGTCTTTTGTAAATATTCAGTGTTTTTAATTTTTTCTTCTGATTTGTGTCACAATTTGAATTTTTGTAACACCTTCAACTTATGTTTAAAGTAAAAAATTATAAATATTTGAAAACATGAAAATATTTTTTTTTTAAAAAAATTGGCTTATAAATGAATTTACACTTACTCTAACCTAGAAAATCACTGAATTTTTACAATAAAACCTATTTTGTAACACTGTTATGTCAGTTTTTGAACTTGCCTTAATTTGTCAAGATCTATTTATTAGTAATCGTAGAGATAATTTTGTTCACAGACTTGATGTTAATGTCACAAATAAATCAAATTTTAATTGATTGCTTCTTAACTTCAGCTGCATATTTTGTAATTATAGTAATATTTAAATATTTTTCTAGTACTAGGATTTTTAGAAATTAAACAATGCATTTAATTTCCTTATTTTATCCTAAATTAAATATTGTTCTTAAATGATATATTTCTTTAAATTATTTCATAGAAAATGTTTTGAAAATTGTATGCCTTCTTAAAGTATAGCTAATCGAACACACATTTGATGATATTCTTTATTTTCATAAATGAGCTTATTTTAGATTTTGAACTTTTTGAAATGAACTATTATTTCCTTCTCATTATATAAGATTATCTACACATATTCCCTTGTATATTATTTATTTCCCTAGTTTGTGTTTTTATAAAAGTTTTTCTATGTCAGTCTCATGTATGTAATTATAGAACTTTTCCTTTATGTATGGAATAGTTAATTTTTATTACACTATGTATATTTCAATTTAGGTTTCACGGAAAAATATCTCGAGAAGAAGCAGAGCGTTTATTAGTAGAAGATGGTTGTTATTTAGTTCGTGAAAGTCAAAGAGCATATGGTCAATATACTCTGAGCATGAAGTAATTTTGCCTTTTCGTTTACCATATATTTCATTTAACAGGGAATTCTGTACATAATTAAAGTTCAGTTTGCCTACATATTTGTATATGTTTGGATTTTATAGAGGGCTTTGTAAGAAAATGCCTTAAAGTTTTTCTTTTTATTTCATAATGCTTGTTTAATTTTATTGTTTTTTTTTGTTATTCTTGTCTTTTATATGAATTTTGAAATTAGTCATTAAAAACATAAAGCTGTTTTCTCCGATTTTTCTTGTCTGATATAAATTTTATAATTCATCATTGTTGCTAATGTTTTAATTATAGAATTTAGTTACAAGATAAAATCTAACTAAGAACTTTCAACATTAAGATTAATTTTCATCTGAAGTCTAAAATAAGAAGAAAAAAATAACAAGGAAAAAGAGATATAAGGAATTATTCTTATTTAAGTTATTTGATTTTTTTAAAATTCTGTTGAATATTTGATTAAAAATTAAGCTAGTTGTTTTGTAAATTTTATTTTTTGTAACATATTAGAAAAAAGTGATACTTAATGATAGAAAAAATTAATAATTAATTAAATAAAAGTGATAGAAAAATTAATACTTTCATCAAGTTTTTTAAATTTAAATTATGTGACTAATTTAAAAAAAAATCTTTTTATGTCATATTGCAAGTTTTCTTAATGTTGCTTTGCTTATACTAACAATTCTGAGTTCCTATTAGATATACATAAGTATAATCCAGCAAAAAAACTTGATGCCATGTTTAAATTTGAAATACTGGCCTTGCAAGGTACAATTTAAAATAATGGTAACAATTTATCTGAATTTTTTTTCACTGACAGGCTTTTGATAAGATGATGCTCTGTTTTATACACTTACAACTTTATCTGTCCTAGAATCAGAGCCTCTGGTCTAATGATTAAAGGAACTATTTTCCAATAAACAACATAAATCTTTTGCAATAGCTGATGACATTGCTTTAGTTGTTGGAGCTGGAAAATAAGTCACTGAAATGTACAATACATTAGGACCAAAGCAAGGAAACTGAGCTTTATAATAAATTAAGATAAAATTAATTCTTGAAAATTATTTTTAAAACTACTAACACCTATTGCTGTTATCTGTGATATTATTTATAATAAGGTAGTAGTTTTAAAGGTAATTTCTGAAAACTGGCTTAGACCGATGACAAATAGATTCTTCCATGGTTTCAAAAATCAGCTTAAATCTCAAATCGTCTGTCATAACACTAAAATTAATTTAAATGAGACTATACTATGACCTATCGTGTTATGTGGTTGTGAATGCTGAACAATTAAATTTGTTAAAAATAAACCAATGACCTTCAAGTGCAAATTTCTTAGAAAAAGTTGCAGTTTGTGATAATGGTGTACAAAGGTCAATGCTTAATTATTTGTGTAACCTGACACTGTTAAGGTAATTAATTGATGAGGATTTTCTGGGTAGATCATGTATCCAGAACTGAAAACAAATCCAATAAAAAAAGCTCTCATTTACCAAGCCTGTGGAAGCTAAAAAATGAGGAACTGAATGAATAGGTGGATTGATGCTGTTGAGAGTGACATGAAAATTGTATATTACAATGACTATAAGAATATTACCATAGATGGAATCATGTGGCATAATCTGATTGGAATGGTCTTGGCCAATAGCAGGTTGTTGTACCTAAACAGAAATAAGTTTGAAAATTAGTTACGATTGGTAGGAAGTTTGTTTTACATTTATTAACTATCATTTTTAATAATAGGCATTAAGCTTCAAATTAATTTGTCTTCAGTGATTTAATTCCCGAAATATATTTGAATACTTTTTATCATATATTATACTTTTTTTAACCATTAAATATAGAAAAGAGCAGAAATGAATGCTGTGAATTTTTAGCTTTCTTGAGAAATTTGATATGCTATTTTTAAAAACCGCTTGATAAAAGCAGTGCCTTTTTTTTGTATTATGTAATGCATAGAATTATGTCCT
Source organism: Latrodectus geometricus (assembly GCA_026290005.1). Lineage (NCBI taxonomy): Eukaryota > Metazoa > Arthropoda > Arachnida > Araneae > Theridiidae > Latrodectus > Latrodectus geometricus. The sequence continues at coordinate 535,848 of JAPDSC010022835.1, forward strand.
TAATCTGTTTTTATATCTATGGCAATTTGAAAAATAATTGTACTTTGATTACCAATATAAGTAAAAGTTTTTGTGCGATAATTGTATAAATTTATACACAATTTTTTTTCTGAAATAATAAATATGATAATAATCTCTGAAATACTGATCAACAACATGTTAAGTCTTTTGAAACCATGATTTTAATGTATTAAAATTATTTAAATAAAATAATTTACTGTGAAGAGTTGAAACTAAAAAATTTCATTTACATTTTGCCATAATAGTTTACTTCATAGTATTTTTATGACAAATTTACTATTGTAGTGTAAATTACTTAACCGTTATGTTTCAGAAGTTAATGAGTGAATAAAGGAATCTTTTCGGACAAATTTTGATTGAAACTTTAAAAGTAAATTTGAGAGATTATTTATGAAAGATTTTGGAAAGATATCATTCTGATATCTTTCCTAAAACTTTAATGAATTCTAGTTAAAAAATTAAAACTACATTGATAGTCAGCTCAAAATTATAACAATTAGTTACTAATTTGTCCTTTAAGACATTATTTTATATTTACAAGCCTAATCTTGTTTATGGTGATAAATAAGTTGAAATTCTACATTGTGGCAATATTTGATATTTTCTTTGGGAATGCATTTTGTGAACTCTGAATTGATCAAACAATCACTATGATTTAATTCATTAAATACAGTGATGTCTTGATTAGCTTTGTGTGAAGTATTTAAATATTTTTTTTTCCTATATATATTCCACAAATTATGGGTTTAAAAAATTTCAGATTATTGTGTGTAATACATGTTTCTGTGGATAATCTGATAAAAAAACATTCTCCATCAGAAAAGCTTATTATAAAGTTTTGAAAGAAGTGCTATTTATGTTTTATAAAATAAATGGCAGGTAACACCACAACATGGCTAACTTATTTCAACTATAATCAGCTTTGTCAAATTATGCTCAACAATGAATTCTGTTCCTTGGAAAGATATTGTTATTGGCCATCATCATTTTGCATTTTGTCTTGAGCTAAGTTGTTTCATTTTGAAAATATTTAAGTTCATTTATCAACATATTGAAGCGAAAGCATAAGTTACATTGCAGATTTTAAACTTAAAACTCATAAGAAGGAATAGTACTATAAAAAAAATGGTGTCAAACTTGTTAATGTAAGCTAAAAATTTAAGTATGCACATTAGAAGGGAAAAAAAGTATTCAATGCGTAGTTTGAAATTAGTTCAATTCTTTCATTTAATTTTTAATGAAACAATGCTTTACTTTTAAAATATGTCTAATCTTGTTTTAAAAGTTATAAAAATTAACAATCCAAAACTTTTACTAGAATCTTGGAATTATTGCTCTTGATAATCGATCTGGTGCTTCCATCTGGGATTATGAGACTTTGTAATAAGTTGTATCCAAATAGCATCTAATCAGATGTTGTTCATCTTAAATATTTTTTCTGTACAATTTATATTTTTTTTTATCTTACTATGTATTTTTATTTAATGTAACACTGCATTATCAGCAGTATATATTTTCAAATATACAGCAAAAGAATTACCACAGATTATCCAACGTTTTTTTCTTTTACTTGTAAAAGGTCTTGCTGATAATACTCTGATGCTGATTATATGCAGAAAAGTATGGTATTTTCTTTGTGAATACTGGTAACTATTACTGGTTCAAAGAAATATTTGCTTATGACTTTGTTATAAATGCATGGCATTTAAAATCATGATTTTATGCTTTCATTGTTTAGAAATACTTCTATTAGCTCTACAACATTTAGCAGACCAAGTCCTTTTTGAGAAGCTTCTTAGAAAATCCTAAATGTATTAAAAATATATTTTTTTGCAATATTGAAATGAAATAGTTTTTTAATCGTCTGATGATAGGTTCTCTGTGGTCTAGTAGTAAAACAGGACTCTTCAGTTAAAGGTGCTTGTTTGAGCCCAGCCATTATTGAACAATGGCAAACAACTTGCTTCTGTCATGCCTGTCATGTATATAGAAATCTTCATGTGCATGTCAAGATGGGTGCTTTGATGTTTTCCAGGCCTCCTTCCTTCTGACGCTTGTGTAAGGACTGTTTATGAAAAGTTCTTCTTGAAAGGCAATTTATGTGGTGGATATTAAAGTACCTTACATCATTCCTAGCTAGTTAAACTGTCCACCATACATGTCAAAATTATTTGGTGTTTAATATTTTATTTTTGCAAGTAATTTGAATTGATTGAAGGTTAAATATTTATTATTGAGAATATATTTTTCTTTTTTGGATTTAATGAAAATCATAAGGAAAATCCTTATACCTGTTCATTATTTAAGAAAATATGAAAATCCATAGGATATTAATAGTTGTTTTTAAATCAGACATACAATTTTTATCTTCACTAAACAGATTAGAGATGTTAAGTAAGCTTTCTTTATCCATGTAGTTAAATTTGAAAAAATGCACACACACACATGTACATAATGTAGGGAAAGTTATAATACACAGAAATTTTTTTTCTGGGAAGATTCTCAAAATACTATGATTTTTAAAATCTTAAATATTACTAATAGAATCATTAGGAATTATATGAAGAACATTTCTTGTACAATGTTAGAGATTGGGGAAGAAATCAATTATTGAAGTTACAGATTATTAAAAATGAGTCACAAATTTTTTCTTTGATGTAAACAAAAAAACCTTGAAGTATGTTAAAACAGCATGAGCTTATTCATTTAGATGTAAATGACCTACAATGAACCCAATATTATAATCACTGTCTCTGACAAAAAAAAAAAAAAAAAAAAAAAAAAAACAAAAAAACATTAAAATGATTATTAATTGAAACTAAGTTGAACTAAAAGCTGATAAGAATATTTTGTAGCTATTCACATTCATAATGTCAACCAAATTCTTAATATACACAGGAACTTAATTTACAGAGAATATGCAAATGAATTTCCTATATACACATAGGTATGGACTCTATATGTTTGATCATCTACTACACTTATTGTTTAATGGTTTTTGATGATAAAGTCCTACTAAGAAGCCTAGCTGTTTGCCTCTTAAATAGTTCTTAAAGTGTAGATTCTAGTTAAATTAACTTTCATGTAACCATAATGTGAAAGACAAATGCAAATTAAACAGTTTTTTTAAACACAAGCAGCACCTTTTTTTTTGTTAGTCACTAATTTTCCATCAGTTTTAGAATTATTGCTTTTTTAAGTTGATAAATCGTACCTAACTATCTAACATTTTACAAAGAATATCTAAATGTCAAGATACCAACAAATTATTGCTAGATTATAGTTAGAGAGATAACAAAGTATGATATAACACTAAAAATGCAAAGCGATGTTATAGAAAACTTCTGTAATTCAAAAGTGCAGCTTGATTAGCTTCAAATAATTATTTTTTCATCTATAACATAGTTTAAACATTCAAATATGCAAGATTTTTGCTTGGAAATTTCTGAAGGACTTGAAAATTTGTTCCTTTAATACGATAGCGATTCCCAGATCCTGAAGTAATCTTAAATCGTTTTTTGTTCCAGTAAAGACAATTTTTGCTTAGAATCAACATTCCATTTTCTATGAGGAAAGGTTTATATTTATCAAAAGAACCATCCATGGGGTATAAAGTATAATTAATTTTAATCATCACTTGTATGTCATTATTTTCAAGTGTGTTAAGCTACTGTATTGTTGGTGCATTAGCCTGTGTTGTTAGTTCAATAGTTAATGGCTTTGGTTCCCACTTTAGAAGTGGATGTTTGTTATATTTCAGACTTCACTTTTAATTGCAAGTCTTGCTGAAATTTGCCTTTGTTTGCAAAAGATGACTTAGGACCACTGACAAATCAGTCATGTACAGATGTAATTCAGATATTCAATAAATTTTTATCCAGTTAAGGGGTCGACCAATTTGCTCTGTATTAATAATATTTATTTTCAGTCATACATTGGGGTAACTTTTACATGATTAGCTTGACTGCCACATGTATTTTCAAAATAAAAAAGAATGTTGGGATTTCCACCATGTTCATAGCAAAGTTAAACATTAGGAATACCATATTGCGAAATGTACATAAAGCAAGAATTGTTTTCTCAAAATTGTCTTTTTTTAATTAACTTTTTTACCATCTCATAGTATACATTTTTTGGTAGGGTCTCCAAAGTATTCTTTTTATCATGCAGTTTTATAGTGGTTTCCTATGCACCTGTATAAAACTTCATAGTTTTATAGCATCCCCTGTTAAAACATTCTCTTTGCATATTTACTATATCTTTCTTTTTAAGATTTGGAGGAATAACCAAGAATTTTAAGCTGTATTTTGATGGTAAACATTATGTGGGTGAAAAGAGATTTGATACAATACAGGACCTTGTAGCTGATGGGTTAATATCAATGTATTTGGAAGTTCATGCTGGAGATTATATAGCAACAATGTGTATGGAATCAAAATATGAAGACAGCCCATACATGACATTGAACTCTTATAAAAGAAAAATAACTCGTACTCGAACTCGGAACAGTGTAAAGCATGCCAAGGATGAAGTTGCTTTGAAGAAAGACTTTTCTAAATGTGAGACTTATCATGAGTATGACAGATCTTCTATTGAGGTATAAATATATTATCACATTAGAATTGCTTTTCCCCACTTCTTTTATAATTTAGTATCTATCCTTTTTTATACTTTATAATGTTTTTTTTTGCAGCCTTCCTCAGAAGTCTTCTTACAGGAAGATGATGATATTGATGTTTTACAATTTGCTAAAGTTCATGCATTTAAGGTGAAATAAAAACAAATTTACTTAAATATATTACCCTTCTTACAGCCACACTTTCATTGTTTTTATCTGTATTTTTATTGTTATCTTTAAAAAAATTAATTTTTCTGTCATTCGTATGTAATTTCTAAATGCATTAAATTAGTTCTTATTTTTTTAAACTATAAAAGTAAATTATATATAACTGGCAATAGGGACATTAATTGCTAACTAATCAATGGAAGACATTTTATTATCACAATGCATTTGCTGAAAGTTCTTTTAAAAGCCTAAAAACAAAGAATTTTTTTTATTATAAAAATGTAGTTTCTAAAATATTTTCTTTTATTTTTTCATAATTCAGATGTTTATTGGAATGTTTTTTTGCATTTATTTTGGTAAATATCGTTATGTATTTACCAAATCATGCTTAACAAAGAAATTGATTCATTGTTAAGCATGGTTTGAATTGTTTTTCCCTGAGAATTTAAAAATATTTTTTGTTTAGTTTCTTATTTGAGGGAAGTTTAAATCTGGTTAAAAAGGTTTCACCTACATTTACTAAATATATTTCTTCATGGTTCCATATATGCTTATTTTATGTGTGTAATTCAAATTAAAGTAACATGAATGTGACATCTGTTGCAGATTAGATGGCAAATAATTTATATTAGGGTTGTAAGATGTTGCTCTTTGAAGAATGCATGCTAAACTGGAATCGTCTGCCAAATGGTTTCTAGACAAGTTTTTAATGCTATTCATCTCTGAAAATGACTTGAAGTCATTTTAACTTAAATAATAAACATATAGCTTTATAATATTAAAATTAATACATAATTAAAGGAAAATATTGTTAAAATATCATGAGTTAGCTTTTTGAATAAGTTAAATGAGTCTGCAATGAAATTCCTTGTTACCCAAAATTTCATTACTGACATTTTTATTTATATTACTTGTTAATCTTTTATTTTAAATTAATTCCAACCTTTTCTTTGTTATAATAAATTTTTCAATCTACATTGAAGTAGATTGGATATAAATCAGCTGGATTTTAAGTTCTCCAATTTCCAACCTATCCAATTAGGAAAAGTTTGGTTTATCAAATGAAATTACATTATGGTTTAATAAATACAGGTGAAATTTCCAATAATTCATTGAACTGAGAAAGTCTCACTGAAAATTCCTTGATTGAAGAATCAATTATGGAAATAAATTCTTTAATAATCTCTTATTCTCCTGTTTTCTTATGAACTACTAAATCTAATATTTTTTCAAATTTGGGAAATTTTTGTAATAATCATTCCTGGAAAGAGCAGTTCATCGTCAAAAACAGAGTGAAATCCAACATGACAATATTTGTTTTATTTGTGTTTTGAAGCTTTATGTTCAATTCATTGAAATGTTGGCATATGTCTGTAAAAAAACATGAACTCTGAAAGACACATAACATCCAACAACTGTGGGAATTTATCAATTTTCCCTTAGTCTAATTGCTTTCAGGTTGTAAACAAGTCTTTGTGAACTATGTTCCTGCTATTCAACTAGCGAGCATAACTATATTTCAATAAGCCATTTATACACTGAGTTGAGAACCATCAACAAAGCATCAAACTTTTTTTTGTTTAAAGCCTGTGATAATATGAGGTTGATTATTTTTGTGACAAATGCCATTAGGTTATCAAGGAATGTTTAACCACTCTTAACACAAGACTTGTTAGTAAATGATGTAGCGAAATTCAAGAAATGATTGTCCTACTTCTGTTTGAAACCACTTTTTTGCCCACCATCAGCAGTTAGTGAAATAATTTTTTCAAATCAATTTCTTTGCAAGCAAATTTTTAACAGCCCTACAAATATGCAAGTACTTGTGCAAATATTTGTGCCATGCAGTAAACTGTCCATTTATGAATTTTAGTGCAATGATTGTGAATCAAAACTAAAAATATACTTGCACACTTCTACTTGTTAAAAATTTAATTAAAAGGAAACTATATAAAAATTAAAATTTATATCAACGTATATAAAAATTAAACAATCTGTTTAACTATTGACTGAAGAATCTAGACAAAAATATATTTTTGAGGTGACTGCATCTGAAATTTAATTCCTTAAATTTAAAATAGAATGCCTAATGAAGTTTGGAAATACTTTAATGGAGACTAATATAAAGTTATTCAGGATTTGTTATCATGATACTTAAATATTGCTTAATATCCAGATCAGAAAAAAATCAGATCTAATATTTTACTGGATGCCTTTTACTCCAAAAATTATTTTCAGAACTATTTCAAAGAAATGTAAGGCTGAATGTTCTGTTATGCATACTAAAAGAAGTGTAGGGATTAAAAAGTTATTGAAAAAGAATGAATGGGCATGAGGAAGACTTGATAATTTTCTTTTAATTCTTGGCAATTAACAATATCAAAGACTATGACATGTTGTAAAATTATATTTTAATTAACTTTAAATGGAGTTGTTGAGAATGGATGGATCAATGTATGGGAGTTTTCAATAGTTAAAACAATTGCTTTAAGTCTTTTTTCAAGAAAAGAGTAAATTGTTGTATGAAATCATGTGATTGCATATCATATACTACAAAACATTAATGTTATACTTTTTGATGCTATCTTACCATATGGCCATAAAAATGGGGAAAATAACATTGGATATAACATAAATTGGTATAAAAGTAAAAGATTTTACTGTAAGTATATACATTTTTTTGGAAAACTAGAAATCTATTATAAAAGTCTTATGTAACTCTTATGAAAATACAATTATTTATCATAAATAATTAAGAAATTCCAGAAAAACAATTTTAATTTTAAAAATTAAGACAACATTAAAGCTAACTTAAAAGCGCTGGATAAGATCAGATTGACGAAGATAAAAAGATAATATTAAAACATAAAATGAAGAAATTAGAATATAAGTATTTATTAAAGCAAATTAACTGAGCTAGAAAATTGATTCCTGTATAGTTTTTACAGAAATTTACAATTATTTTTTTTGCTTGATTTTTTTTTTAATGGATGCTAAAATGTTCAAGTGTTTTGTCTTCTGGTGTTTATCTAATTTTTTAGCATTATTTATTTTATTAATCAATTATTATAATAAATAACTTGATTTGAACTTCTTGACTTCATCTTTTGCTTTTATTGTTATTTTTTAGTAGTTTTAAAATGAAAAAAAAAAAAAATACTGGACTCTTGTAGTGATTGTGAAAGTTATTGAATGTTTTAATTCCAACAGTGTTTAAAGCGTTACCTTATTTTCCTGCATACAATCCATAGCAGTATATTATCAATAAGACCTTTTTTTGAGTAAAAGAAAAAAAAGAAAAAAAGCTTCGAATAATCCACCACTATTTTTTTCAGCGATTGTCTAAAATATATACTGTTGATAATGTGGGTGTCACATAAAAATATACACAGTATGATTAAAATATATTAAATTGTATAGAAAAGCAACATTTAGTATGAAAAAGATCTGTTTGGATTTGCCTCAATGCAAAGTGTGGTAAACTGAGATGAAATCATGAGACTGATCAAGAACGATGATTCCAAGATAAATTATTGAAACTAAAAATCAAATAACTTATCGATTTTTAGTTTCTCTTAACTTTAAAAACGAGGTTAGGCATATTTTGAAAAATAAAATATATTTATTTTGTTAATAATTAAATGAAAGAAATTATTTTCAAATTGCGTATTGGATGCATTTTTCTTTTGTACTGCGCATTCTTTGTTTTTCTATTCACATTTACAAGTTTGTTGCCATTTTTTATTTGCCTTCACTATAGCTTTTAATTTAAAATTTTCTGTATAGCTACACGTTTTCGCCTTTATATTTTCAACTAATTTCTGTGTAACTAAACGTTTTCGCAAATTTGAATTTTTTCAGAATAAACAGCACACATAAAGACAAAATACGAATTGGCGTTAGCAAATTGCAAATATGTCTTTCCGAGGAACCAAATTTGTTCTTGATCGTATTTTGACAAAGCTGATTATGTCTAAAATAACTCAGGCGCGTCGTGGTGCCATCTGTTATTTATTAAAACATAAACAGCATTTCTTTCAAAATTTTTTGTAAGCATTTCTGATGGAGAATCCTTTATATCTGATTATCCATCGTGGCATATAACACACACAATGAAATTCAGAACTTTTTTAACACATAATCCATGGATTATATACAGGAAAATATGGTAGGTAGACTGGGAAAAATTTATTAGTTGTTCTGCAAAATCATGGGCAGAGTAATTTCTGTATCCTTGTATTAATGATTATAACTTCTTTAAAAGTATAATTTCTTTTCTCACATATATCTAAAAGTAAATCTGAGCCTTAAGTAAGTTAAGCTTTATGGAATTAAAAAATAAAAGTTGATTACTCTGATTAAATTAACTAAATTATTAAATCTATAAAGAATGGAAATACAAAGTAATATGGTGCTATTTTCTAAGAATTGATCATCTGCAACTGTCGAAATCATCTTTTAAATTTACATGCACAGAATGTTCCAGAATATAACCGAATATTTGAGACATCTTAATTTTGTAATTGTTTGTGATTTGTCATTAGTTTTGTTTTTTCTGATAATATAATTTATTTTTTCTTAATCTTTTTTGAAGTTAAGTATCAGTCTTACTTAGATATACTTTAGTTTATAACACAACATTTAGAGAAATTTTATTTCTTCATTATTAAAAAATTCTCAACTCTTATTTGACAAATATTTTATGTTTTTAAATTTAAAATAGACAATTAAATTATTTAAAGATTATACAAATATTTTATCTTTTTGTTTTTACCTAGATTCTCATTTTTTAAATTTTGTAAATCTATATTCTTGATAAATAGGAATGCTAACAATTTATATAATTGCATAAATTCTTGTATCCCAATAATGAGGAAAATTCTTTGTATCTGTTATAACAGTAATTGTAATGATTTTTAAAGTAAGTATTTTTTGCTGTATTTTCCAATGTTTTTATTTTTTACATTATTTTAATGAGAAAGTTACAAAAACTCGTATCCTTCTTTTCTCTAGCCGAACATGCTGCTGAATGGTTTGTATTGTGACCTTTAATGGTTCATACCTTTAATCATTGTCTTCATCAGTTGTCTGTAGTGATTCAAAATCCACTTTAATTAGATCCTGGTCTAAATAAACCATTTTATACTAGAAGTGATCATTGAGTGACAAAGAAACCAAACAAAACCTCCTTTTCTCTAAGATAAATCTATCAAATTTTACTTTTAAAACTCTTAAATTTCCAAATCTATTATTCATGGAACAAATTATTAATTTATTATTTAAACTCTAACATGTCTAAAAAGACTTTCTTTATATATATTAATATATAAAAAAAGGTAATTTTAACCTGGGAACTTAATTATATTAACAAAATCATGTAAGGATTATAATTTTGTGTCAAATATTTTGCTTTATTGTTTCGAATATAAAGCATGAAATTTCTGATGTTTTTCATAACATACTTTTATTTTTGTTTTCAGACTAACAATTTCATAGGGTTACCTTGGTGTGATTTTTGTGGAAATTTTATGTGGGGTTTAATTGCTCAAGGTGTGAAATGTGAAGGTATATACTTTACAAAAGATTTTTACATATGAATTTTATGTGTATATGTCAGTGACTTTAAAATATTTTATTATATCTGCCATCAAAGAAAAAAAATTTTTGTCATCAATCTACTACTTTTAAAAACTGGTTTTTGTATTTCACATGATTGGCACACATTTTAAGTCTTTTTTAACATTATCAGGTACATTTTGCAGCTTTAGTTTATATATATAAATAAAACATAAATTATAATGCAAGTTTTTGTAAATTAAATTGTATTAAAAGTTTACTTGAAAAGAAATGCTAAATCTAGTAGCAAAAAGTATTTCATAAAATTTAGCTTGGAATGCACATTTAATTTGTAATGTTTAAAATTTGCATAGTCTTTTGGTCAATAAATTATTAATCATATTAAAATCATAGATAACATTGTATCCTTTAAATGCTTAGTCCTGAGTTGCTTACCAATTTTTTTCATACTTTCAAATAAGTGACATTCAAAGATTATTTTCTGTATCTTGTACAGTTTGTCCAGGGTAGCATAGTGAAATCATACAGATTTATTATATTGTCAGATTAGTCTGAAACTTTTAATTTTCTGTTCAATGTGTATTGAATGTTATTTATTAAGGATTATATGATAAATGATGGGTATATGTAAAGAGTTGAGGAAGAGAATAAGCCAATTTATATACTTAAACAAAAAATTTTATTTAGATCAAAATTAAACCAACTTTTTTTATTTTAAAATCCATTTCTTTTGCTTTTAATTAGTTTGATTCCATGATGACTACTGAACAAGTCATTTGGTTTACAAAGATTGAAAGATATTTTCAAACAAATATGTAATTTTGAAAATGCAAGTAGCTATAAGTACTCAAAACGCAATTCATTCACATCTGCGGTATTTCTGCGGTAAAATAATACTTAAGGGAAATTATTGCACTTTTCTCAAACTTCATGTTCATAATAAATAGAAGTGAATTAGGACTAATTTAAAGTTTATTTAAAAGTGAAATTTGTATAATGGAAAATCAAGATTTTATACAGCAATTGTTTATTTCTATTAAGAATTATTTTACAGATAAAGTCAATGAACATGAAACAAACTATTTAAAATTTTAATCTTTTTATGGATTTTAATTATAGAAAAGATTTAATTTTTAAGAAATTCATTCTGTTTTTGTTTTACCAAGGCAATAAATTATTGATCACTTCAAAGGTATGAATATTTAAATTTTTATCTGTAATATGTAAAATTCGATTTAGGCATATTGTTTACTTACATCTAGAGTATAATTTCACTACTCTTTTATCCATACAAATTTAGAAAATATTTTGTTAATTAAAATTGCTTAGAAAATATGCAGGTATGAATTAGAATATGTCAATCAATTTACTGCTTATTTAGGCTTTAATTGTCATTTAAAAATTAAATAATACATTAAGTATGTTTTTTACATAACAATGATCTATGGAAATATTTCTCTCTATGTATGCTTGAAGAGTTTACTTTGGTTTCTGAAATTATATAAGTACTTTTAGTGTGTACTTTTATTTTGCATTTTATATGTTATACTTTTGTTAATCTAAGAAAATTAAATTATTTGTTTCAACTGTTTTCTTATTTTGTATTTTTTATCTGTTAATCTATTGGCTGAAATTAATATACATTAAGTTATTGTGCATGACATGACAAACTGTTTGTGGAAACTTCTCCCATTTTTTTTTACTATACCTTATATTTATTAGTATCAAAGTGTCATATAATTGTTTTATACCCAAAATAAGTATAACTTATTTTGTGCTTTTGTATTTTAAAATAACATAATTGTAAAGTTTGAAAACTGTGGCAGGTGAACATTTATATTTAATAATGGATTTGAAAAGGAATACATAGTTTAAGGGAAGAAAAAGTCAAATTATATATATGAAATAAAAGAATAAATTAAAAACTTCCACTTCTGTTAATGATGTTTTCATATTTCTACATTTGATTAAACTATCATTAATAAAATGTTGAATAAAATCTATTACATTTCACACTTTGTTATTCACTGGTTATATGATGTGATTAAAAGATATATTTATGAATATTTTGTAAAAAAAATTTTTTATGCTTTATATTATATAGTAACCTGCATTTAATAACTTATTGGCATCTGTTTTTTCAGATTGTGGATTTAGTGCTCATAAAAAGTGCTCTGAAAAGGTTCCAAATGATTGTATGCCTGATTTAAAATATGTTAAACGTGTTTTTGGGGTTGATCTTATTACACTTGTTAAAGCACATAATACATTAAGGCCTTTTGTGGTTGATTTGTGTATTAAGGAGACTGAGAAACGTGGCAAGTATTTATTTATATAATTGTGTTGTAGTTTCCTCATTTTACTATGTTACACATTTTATATTTTATCACTCAAGCTTCAAGTTTTTTTAAGACAGGTGTTAAGTAAATGTACATACATATTTATGGTGCGTGAAACTATTAATGTGGAAAGACTCGAAAACTGTGAATTGGTTAATGCTCTTAACAGGTTAAATTCTTATGATCAAATCACTTGTATGTTTTAAATAGAAGCTAATGATTAGATATTTATCTGAACTAATATCATATTTACCAGCTCAATGAATATTCACTGTTCAAAGATTGTTTCCATATTGATTTTTGATTCAGTCAAAGGAACTTAAGCAAGATTAATTCCTTATGAAATTGACAGTAACAATTAAAGTTGTGAAAAACACAGTAAGTTCTCTTCCAAGTACTAACTATGTAGTTTTACTATGGAACTCAAGCATAATTTGTTAAATAGTTAAAAAGTATCATTAATGTATTTAATATACCTCTGAAAATCTGTTCAAGATACATATTTATTTAGACTCATATAAATATTTTCTTTTGTTTTTAAAGTTGCATTTTAAAATTTCCTTTACTTACAATTACATTTAAATATTCAGTTTCGTTTGTATTTTCTGAAAAGAGTTTGGTAATATTTATGAATAATTTAACCATACTACAAATTTTCTTAATTTGCATATGCCAAGTTGTTAGTTGAATGATTTGAATCTTAGCAAGCAGTTCAAAAATCCATCGTGAAGTCCATTCTTGCTTTCAGTGGGGCTCAGAATCTATTTAAGCAGTATGTCCTGGTTGAATCAGTCTTAGCATGCAAAAAGTGTGCTGTCACTTAAGAAGATCTTTAAAACATTTTCCATGTTTTGCAAGAAATGTGATGCTTTAGATTTTTTGTATGACCTAATTCCTTTTTATTAAAATAATGCTGATGACCCTCTAAAATCTTATTTTACCTAGTTAACTTTGGAGCACTAACAATTATTTGGAGTTAAAAGTGGGAGTATTTGAGAGTATTTATAAGACTTACAGAGTCATTGATATTAAATATATGTAAAAAATGTATACAGTTCTCATCAACTTGTGATGAATTCTTATAGAAATGTAGCTTACCAAAACAAACAAAATGTGTGACTAAACACATTTATTATTGTGGATGCTTCATCTGTTTTCTTTCACTCGTTATTTATATTTAAACCAGGGCATGAAGCAAGGAATGTTAGCTGTAATTGATTTTGGAAGTTTAAGCAGTTGTATTTGCTATGAGCAGTTCCTGATAATAGTGCTTGCTTTGGTATTGGTTGTTATGAATGTGCCTTGCTTACATTAAAATGTACCATACGCTGCATTTTGAAGGGCTGCTCTTGCAATTCACCTCACTTGTGCCTTGTAGATTGATGAGAACTTATGCTGCATGATTGCATGTGGCTGTAATTCCTCTCTGACATCAGTTGGGCAGCCAGATCATGGTTGATTGAAACAGCTTATTTTGATGTTCCACAGAACAGAGGGGGTCTTCTATAATGAATGCAATCCTGCAGGTAAATGCTTGTAATAGTTACATGATCATTGCCCTAACATTCACTGTATAAGAGTGTCATCTTACTACTTTACTTGAGGAAAATATCTCCATCACTGCATTTTTGGACTGATATCTTGGGAACTGCTTTTTATACTTGCTGAGATAGTATTCTGATATTTCTTTGTATAGCTCATTTATAACTTTAGTAAGTACAATGATAAAATATTTATATATTTTTAACAATGTATGTTTAAAATTGATACCCATGAACGCTCTAATATCTTGATATTTGAAATTTAACCCATTTTTAAGTAATTAAATTTGTATTCCAATGAGAGTATTTTATAAAAAGTATCTGTTATGATATTTTAAGGAATATAATATTTGCAGTCGGCAATTTCATTTAAAACTTTCTGATTAGGAAAAATCTTATTTTTTTCTATTTGTTTACATTCCTTTTAGAAAATATAGAAGCTAGTGAAATGGATAATTTGATTTTTAAATTTTAGGACATCCTATGTTGTATATTTTAAACAAAAGAGATGGTTTATTAGTTCTTAATTTCAAAGTCTAAAATTTATATTTTGAATAAGAATATGTTACTTTCATTTCATAGCTTAATAACTATAGATATGAGAGTTTTTAAGGCAATAAAATATCTTTTTTTGAAATAGGTTATCTTAATTTGAATTCTTTTAATTTAGTATTGGTTATTTTTGATTATAGAGTTGAGGACGATTTGTTGTAAGCATCATGAAAATAAATGTTGACTTAAAAGTAATTGCAATTTAATGTTATTCTACTTTTCAAATGCTTAAAGCAATTGTGTTTTTACAAGGGAAATTCAAAAAGCATGAATAAACATAAAAACAACTTTATGATGTCCGTTAAAAATATTGCTATTCAAAAGTATTTGTGTAGCTAATAAAGAGAAATGCCTAGAAAAAGTGCATGATAAAAAATTGAAATAATGTCTAAAGAAATATTTTACACTATATATTATTTTAAGAATTAAGTTAAAATTTAGAGCTTATAAATGTATTTATTATTAATTGTTACACTATTTTTTATGGTTTTAGTCTTAATATTTTAATATTGATGATTCCTTATTAATTATTGCCTTGATAACATTTTTTACTTTTATCCTTTCGTCATAGGTCTTGATGTTGAAGGCTTATATCGAGTTTCTGGTTTTAGTGATGAAATAGAATTATGTAGAATGGTTTTTGAGAGAGGTCATGAGCTTTTTTATATTTTAATCATTAATTAGTAGTATTGAATGTGAAAAAAAAATTGTAAAACCTGTGTTCCTTATACAGATTGTGAATGTGCTGATATCAGCAGGAATGCATTTGAAGATGTTAACGTTATTACTGGTGTACTAAAACTGTTCTTCCGTCTTCTGCCCATCCCTTTGATAACATTTGAAGCCTACAGTTCCTTTATCAATGCTGCAAGTAATACAATTGAATTCATTATTTTTAATGTATGTATAGGCAAATTCTATTTTGTAAAGCATTGAATCAGTCAGTATTTAGTATATAAACAAATTCTTTCTGCATTTTGAAATTATTTATATTTATAAAAATCTTCTTATAACAACTTTTTAACATCTGATTTTAATCTTTGGGTAACAGCTTTTTAAACTGAATGAAAGTCTTTTTTATGAAACTGAAATTTTAAATCATGTTACGAAGCACAGAAATTGCTGAAGATGTTAAAATTATACACAACACAATTTTTTTTTTATTGCTGTGTTCTATGTATAAAATAATTGAATATTTACAGTTCCAGAGAAAATTATTTATTATTGCTAATTCCTCTAGTTAAACTGTCTAATATTTTTTATTTCTTTATAATTATTTAAAATATTTGTCAAAAATGCAATATAAATATAGGCATCTAAAATTTCTAAGCTTTTTGTCATTAAAACCTCCTGAAATTGATCTCTATCTAATGATTACTTTTCATGTACCGTATAAAAAATGTTCATGTTAAAATTCCATGTATGAATTCAATAGAATGATTGTTCAAATATTAAAAAAAAAAAAAAAAAAAAAAAAACTAACAAGATGTTTATAAATAAGCATATTGTCTTTATTTAAACAATTGTACTTAGAAAACATATGGTAAGAATTGAAATTTTTAAAGAAATAATTTGCTTGGAAGATTTTTTCATTAAAATCTTTACAGTTATCAATATATAATTCCTCCAAAAAATTTTATTATCAAGAACTCGTGTGTGTTCTTTTTTAACCCCGATATTTCAAACATATATTGGATATGCTGTGAGTAATTAATTTGTAAATTAATGTCTGGCTATTGAATTGTATTGAAAACATTTTTTAGTTTTATGGTTTTTTTTAAAGTATTAATATTAGAAATAATAAAAGCAAACTGAAAAATGTTACATAAATTCTGACAGTGCCATAAAAAACAATGTTTACCATATTAAAATATCTTAGTTATATATGTGTTTATGTATTCTATAATAATTTATATGTATATAAATATTATAGTCTTCCTTTATTATTTTTATATTTCTTCATCATTATTCTATGTTTAATTTTTTTTTTATTAATTTCTCATTTATTTTGGCATTTTAGATGGTGTGCTTACTGTTTTTTTTCTATAGTTAAATAATTTTTTTAATTATGCTTTTCTTTGTTATAATTTTATATTTTGTTAAAAAAATTTCAAAAATATGTTCTGTGATAAATTGCTTTGATTTATTATTTATTTTTATTAATTTTCTTTATATAAATACTTCCCAACTCTGACAAAAGCAGTAATTCTTCATCTAAGTCATCTGGGTGGATATTTTGGATTTTATTAAACAGTATTATCCTTTAAGCTTTTTTTTAATTAATTGAATATAAACAAAATATATTATTCGTTAACATCTATATTATCCCTTTCCAGTATAACATATATGAATAAAAAAAAACATTAAATAACCTCATCATAGATTTATATAGATATGTTTAGTGATGGGTGAATATTCCAAATTTGTTTACCTTGTGGTACAGTTCAGGGGTTGCCTACACCACTGAAAATGTATTCCTGTCATGAGGTGCATGTTAGAGGAAGTAGATGGCTTAACATTTGTTTTTGCACTTTGAATTGGATCTACTACACTAGCATAAATTGGTGAATTTGTTAACCTTTTTGCTTTGTTCGGAAATTAGTTTTTTAAAATCGATTTCTGTGTGCTTTATTGTTGGATGCAATGCAAAAGCATGTAATTCTCTAAGCAATGTAACATCTTCAGTTTTGACAATCATAATTGCTAGTTCACTCAGACCTTACTAAGTAGTGTTTAAAATGGCGTTTATAGTTGTGCAAGGAGATTTTGAAGTCATAATGTTTTTAATAGTGTTTCACCAACATATGTTTGCCTGCCAAATCTTGCATTTGCCTTTGTAATGCCAAGAGGAGCTGATAGCGAAGATCAACATTTTGCAGAAGTTTTTTAAAGATTCTTTTTGGAATCAATAAATTTGGCAATTAATCTAGCTTGTTGTTGCACATCCCTGAGTTTAGCAGAGCTAAATCAAATCCATTAAACTGTGCATCCTGAAGAAATCCAAAACTAAAAGTTGATTGTCAGTAAGGTCCTACCTGGAGAGGCTCAGACAAGCAAGAATGTGTTCAGGAGAAGCCTCCCCCATAAAACACTTGGCGCAGTCTTCAAATTGCTTAGATCCCCCAGAGAGCTTAATAGTTTCTCTTCATAAAAATCTAGCTTTCATCAAAGTTTTGTAAGCCTGTTAGAAGGCGGAAATATAATATTCCTGACATGTGTGAGTAAAGATATCTAATTCAATAAATGAAATGATCAAGTGGTATTTTACACCATCTTAAGTAATTTTATTGTTAATTAACTGAGATTCCAACTGAGTAAGTTGGTGTCAGACATATATTAGATTGCACTTCATAGTAAGCATATATGTATATATATGTGTGTGTGTGTATACATTTGTTTTTATATATTTGTATATAAGTAAATGTAGGTATGTGTGTTAACATGAAAGATTGAAATCTTGGGATTGTTAACTTTTACTAGTGAATGTTAACAATTGCATGGTGGCTTGATACGCTCCAAATACTTGTTAAATATCTATATTTTTCACTTACATCTGCAAATGTTAACATATACCATGAACTAATGTTGAATATATAGGAAGTTTCTGATTTCTTCATATTTCAGTCTCAATAAGACATTACAAGGAGACATAACTTTTTGTCTCTTGCTGAGAGGTATAACCAATCATGAGAAGGATTTTTCACCCGGTGAAAGAGTTTTCATTGTGCAACTGATCTCGGGGAATTTAAAGGATTATGGGAAAATTCTATTTAAAATTATTTTGCACTCTTGTATAACCAAAAACCTTGTTACATGCAAGAGCATATTTTGAGACCTACTATGATGATCAATAATTTTATTCAGTATTTATTTTAAAAGACTAAATGTTCTTTTAAAAAGAAGTTGTTATCTGAGAAAGTATTTTATGAAAATATAAAATCCATGTAAATTTTTAGCATAAATTGTAATATATCAATTAAATAAGTTTTTTTTTTTTTTTTTTTTTTTTTTTTTTTTTTTTTTTAAGAATAAGTTTACATGCTACAAAAAGAGATTTGTAATCATGATTTCTAAATAATGTAGATGTTGTAACACTAATACTTTATACAATTTAATTTAGATAACACTATTGTTATATCAATCAAAATTATAAAATATGTTGATTTTTTTCACAATGAAAAATTACTAATAAACATTTCACTCATAAAATTCTGAATGTTT
Organism: Latrodectus geometricus; assembly: GCA_026290005.1. Taxonomy (NCBI): domain Eukaryota; kingdom Metazoa; phylum Arthropoda; class Arachnida; order Araneae; family Theridiidae; genus Latrodectus; species Latrodectus geometricus. Next base: position 554,885 of record JAPDSC010022835.1, read on the forward strand.
GTTTGAGGATACAATATTTTGTATTGATTTCAGGTAATATCTTCATTAGTTGTAAGAAAACCATCTTTATATTTTGAAAGAATAAAATGCAATAATTAAAGTTTACTGGAAATTGTTTCTTATAATTTTTATGAAAGTTAAGCACTTAATACTTTGCTTTCAAGATATGCTGCTGAGAAAAATATTTAAAAAATGTAAATTTATTATTAATTTACAATTATTTTTACTATGTTGCTTATTTAAAGTTAACCTTTGTAAAATAACGTAATTTGAGTTGTATATGATTTTAGATTATTTGAGATTTACTATTGCACATGCTCTTAGTTTAGTAAAATATAAAAATTTTGTATTTTATTTCTATCAAAATTTATTTATGTATTCATGAATATTCAGTAAAATGTTCATTCTAAAACATAAAATAATTGAATTGTTATAGGTAGATATTTCCCTAAAAATTAATTAGTTAAAATTATGCTGTTTTCAGCTTTAAAAAGCGTTATTTATTACACTTTCACATAAGTTTCTACAAAAGATTAGTGATATTTTTATGTAAAATGTTATAAATAATTCTTAAATGGTTATATTCTGGTGTATTATATAGATATATATTTTAGTTCTCTTTTCACTTTATATCTTATACATATTTAATAAATTTTATATCTTTGTAGTTTCCTCAAAATTCCCATATAGTATTTCTGGAAGGAAATAGGTTGCAGTGATTGTTAAATAATAGAAATATCTTGTTTGTTTTAGAAAAAATTGCCTTAGGTGAAAGGTTAGAAGCTTTAAAAGATGCCTTGAAGACTTTACCACCTGCTCATTACCAAACTTTAAAGTTTTTGATGGCTCATCTTTACAGGTAAACAGGCTTTACTTTTTCCAATGAAATACTGCATATAATGATCAAACAATTTCAGGTTAAAAATGTTTTTTTAGTTTAGTAATATTAAATGCAATATGTGCAGCAGTGAAATTTTAGCTCTTATAAGATTATATTATGATTTTGTTAAATATCTCTTATATAAAAGATATTTAACATTAAATATATCAAACTTTAGTATATCTCTTGAAAAAATTATAAATTAAATCTCAAGAAATTATATTTGTGTTTTGAATATATCAAATTTAAACTTTATAAAGTTTAAAATTGATATATTCAAAAGACGTGTATAATTTTTTTAGATTTAATTTATAACTTTTGAACTTTACAATTACTTGAATTTAAGTATATATGTTAATTATACATGGAAGAAACTAGTTAAAAAACAGGATTGTGCATTGGAAGTTTATTTTTTGAAGAGAAATTAACAAAAAAATCTTCATAGAATGTGCAATTATTTTAATCAAACACATTTACTCTTATCTGATTTTTAAAAAGCACCTATGATTATAATTGGATATTTTCAAGCATAATAATTTTATGCAAAATATTTGGCACTTTTGAAATGATTTAAATCAATACTTACAATGAAATATTTCATGTATAGTTTTCATTTGTAATTAAGAAAACTATCTAATTCATTTTATGTACAACTTAACTGATATTTGTTTATAGGGTAATATTTATTCAAAATATATTTTTAATATTTCTTTAAGTGTTCTCTCAATTTGACAAGAATTTTCTTCTAAAAAATGTAGTTTTACCCATTTTTATGACTAATATTCTTTATTGCTTTAATGTATTCATTGAAATTTTATATTAAGTTATTATTAATTGTTATCATTTTACCTAAATTCCTGTTAACTTTTTCAGGGTTGCTGATAGACAAAAATTTAACCTTATGACGCCTCAAAATTTAAGTACAGTATTTTGCCCAACATTGATGCGTTGTCCAGAAATTGGCGGTGTCCCAGATCAATTGACTGCTTGGCATGCTGAAAGTACTGTAATTGAAATGTTAATTACTCATCAAAGACAACTTTTTGATCATTAATTAAAGCATTATATATTTATATTTCTTAATAGGATAAAAAAAAATGTTGGTAATTTTATCTATCTTAGCAAATTGTATTCAATGTTTTAATTTTTCATCTTATTTTCGTGTTGTGTCCAACCTTATAGTTGCTTATATATTTTGCTTTCTATATAGCATAATCCAGTATTTTAAATGTTAGAACTATGTTTTCTCTTAAGTTATATATAATAGTTTTAAGTATCACATACTGTTGTAAGAAAGTGAATAACGAACATGTATGGTCAACATTACTTTTTATAGAAAAAAATAAGGGAGAAAAATGTCTTGTATCTACCAATGGGATTTATTTTTAAATGATCTTGCATATTTCATACTGAAGTTAAATGTAAGCTCAATCTTTCAAGGAAAAGGAATTAGCTGTAGAATTTCATACTATGATTGTTATATCTGTGGCTCAAAATTATGTGAATGCATTTCTGTGTACAATCTTATCAACAAATGATAAGAATTACTAAACATGCAGTTTTAAAGTGGATTTCAACAAATAATAAAGCAGAGAAGTATTTGAAATATGTTAAATTTCTGTATTATGTTATATCTCTTGTATACATTGCAATATCTTTAGAATTATAAAATGTTATATAAATAGTGAATGTAACCAAAGATGTGTCAAAAAAGTTTTTTTTTATGCTAAATTTACAGGGAATTTCTATTTTATTTGAATATATATTTATTTGAATATATATTTAATTTAATGAAAATAGTTATTCTTTAGAAATTTTGCCTGTGTAAACTAATAATATATTGCTACAGCAGTTTGCTAATTTTATTCACTGTTCGTGGTTAGACTATACATTTTTTGGTTTTTCTTTTTAAAAAAGGTATTTTTAAAGGTGCTTTTACCCTTGCATTTGTATGGGAGTAATGTGGTATTAAGTTTATATAGTTAAATACAATATTTAAGTAGTATTTTCATTTTGCTTTCAAATATTTTAATTTCTCTTTTCATTTATAGTGTATAAAAATAAAAAATTTCACTACACACAATTTATGTTGAAAATGTAAAATATTGAATGAACTCATTGTTCACGTCCCAGGAAGAGTTTTCGTCTATTAAGTGAACTGTAAATAGCTTTCATTTGTTTATGTAAAATAAAGCTAAGTAATACATTTTTACTCAAAGCAAAGTAAACTGGATCAGTTTCTGTGAGCATCTGAAACAACCAAATGCTTATCTGAATTAAAATAAGTACACTACAATTACCTTGCCAGAGCTAAGAATGTCATTTTAAATAGCATTGTTTGTGGTATATAAACTACACTATATATATATATATATATATATATATATATATATATATATATATATATATGGATTGGAAGTGTTATTACAGAAACAGACAAGTTACTGATGACTTATTTCTGACATCTTTATGTTATGTATAGAATTTGAAAGTCTGAGTGTTGTATTAATCTTAATGTAATGTTTTCTTTGCTTTGTATGCTTGTTTTCCAAAGTAACATTTTTCTACGAAAATTATTTTATTGCAGTAAATAAAGATTGTTATGGAAATTTTGCATTATTCTAAACAAATTTGTCAGATAAATTAATTTGGGATACTTTTAGTTTCGTTTTGAAAGAATTTGAAATTTTCAATAGTTAAAGTGCTTGAAAAAGAATGCATTGAAATACATTCTTTTTCAAAACGTTTTTTTCTTTTTAGATGAGTGTAATTGATTGCCAATATTTTTGCCTGTTTTCTGTTGATAAGGTTTTTTGTCTTTTTATGTGTCATTTCATATGTTAGTGATTAATGCTTATGCCTAAGTCAAAATAAAATTAGTGTTTGTGGTTATTTTTGTATTGAAATTGCTTTTTAAATTATTCAGCAGAACTTATCATTTATGAAACTTGTCTTTAGCATTTATTGCTTTATGTTGTAATTTTCACTTCCATAACCAACATGTTTATAATTAATAATCAGAACTTAAGAATAGCACATGAAATTAATTTTAATATTGAATTTTTTTTTTTTTGTTTTTAAATGTTAAGTATCAAATTATAGGATCTTTATCTAAATGCTCTAGAATCTCAAGTGAACACTGTGTTAAAAACCTAAAATGAGTTTCATTCTTTAAAACCTAAGTGTAAAGAATATTATTTTGGCACAATTGTATAATTTTTCTCTTGTTTACTTAAATATGTCATCATTTTGGAGACAGCTATCTCATATTAAGAGGGAAAATTTTGCTGAAGAAGATTTTATTTAATATTTAGATACATTACAAATATAAAATAACTTGTATAAAAAAGTTTTTAAAAAAGTAAAAAATAATTCTGCATACTAAATAGTATACTTGAATTTAAAGGAAATAAATGAAAATATTCGAAAAAAAAAACTCATTACAATTACATAACTGAAATATATTATTTAATTATAGTTTAAAATATAGAAATTTTTTTTACTATTGAAAGGATAGTATGTGGTGCCTATAAATTTTTCATAAGTGTCTAAGTATCCTAAATTGCGAAAGCACTTAGAACTAAGGGCAGTAAAATTTTAAGTTCATTGACAATATAATATGTTTTACATTTTTGATCGATTATGTGTAATTTAGGTGTTTTTAAAAAATATAGTGAAATAAGTTTTCAGTTTATTTTTGTTACTAAGATATAGACATTTTAGTTCACTATATTTAAAGTTCCATTTTAAATATTGTTTAAATATATTAATACACTTATAGAAACATGCACACATACATACATGTGTTTATATGTGTACATATTGGACACATATCCAAATGAGTTCTTACAAAAATTTGCTTTAAAATGAGACAACATTTTTGAGTTGCATTAATTCATTTTCTCTAGCTTGGGGATAATACTTAATTGTAAACCTTAATCCTATTATTTTTGTACAGTATAAACATGGTACATTTTTTATATTCAATATATTTTATGGGAATCAATTTATTGTATTGTATACAAAAACTTGCTCTCCAATTCATTTCAAAAAAATTAGGGGAAGTTTTATTTGATATATTATTCCTATAACACTGTTTGAGCTTTGCATGATTTGTTAATCTTATTGGGAATTAATATTATAGAATATGTTATGGAATTTGCATTATAGAATGTACCTATATGATTTTTTGATGAAGGGTTTTCTTATTAACTGATAAAAATGTCAAGAAAATCTAAGTAATTCTATCTTTTTAAAACTAGGCAGGCATTGAATTGCTTTAAAAAGTGAGAAATATTTACTGTTTGACATGATATTGATCAAAGTTATTGTCAAATGCACATTCCGAGGTAATCCCATAAGACTTCTATGAATATGCCTGATGTCAAACATTTATCATGGAAATATGTATGAAAAGTTTTATTTAATTGAATAATGCTGTGATGTTGTTGCTGTTAATAAAATCCTTTCTTTTTTGAAGTTATGCAATGCTGTCTATAGCGTAATTATACAGAATATGTTGAAAGTTTTTATGACAGCTACATTCCTTTATCAGAGATTAAATATAAACATTGTAATTCAAAATTATGTTCGAAATAAATTGTTATCTTAAATAGCATGTGTTATACGAATTTATCTAAAACTGTATAATCTCATTGTTAAAACTAATTTTTTTTGTTGTAAATAAACACACACATATAAATTATTTCCATCTGAAAAGTGTATGCTTCAAAACTTCTTTTAAGTTATCATGTTAGTAAGAATATTTAGTTGAATTGCAAAGAGAAAAATTTAGAACTAATTTATAATAATTTACGATGTGTTTTATAACATTTTATAAATTATTATAAAATAGTTTTCATCAATTATTTTGGTAAAATATTTTATTTAATGCATTTTTCAATTATGTGATACTATTTATTTATAAGATATCAGTATTATTTAACTGACTTTAATTAGAGTGTATATAAATCTTATCATATGTATATGTTCTAATTATTGTAAACTATAAATAATCTAACAGTTAATCAAATAGAAATTTTTATCTGAAACATTTTTCAAAACATTGTGAGTCTCATAGAAGTAAAGAATGATAAAACTAGTTTTTTTTTTTTTAATTTTGCAATTAAAATACAATAATTTTTTTTGTTCTTATATTTTAAAAGAGAATTATTAAGATCCATGGTAAATATGAATATTTTTGGTGTTTATATGCCACAATCCATAAAAAATTAACTTCTGATTGTAATTTGAGGAATTCGCAGGATTTGTTTAATTGTGTTTCCTTATTACGTTTTTTTTTTATTTTACTGTAAGTTTTATTCAGTAAATAATATTTACATATTTTTGTGTTAGAATTGATCGAGTGAATGTGTAGTTTATTTCATTTAGTTCCTTACTTAGTTTTGTTGCCTCTGGAGCTAAAATTTCATTAAATTTGTTTGTGAAATTTTAATGTTTGGAATGAAAAATTTCATTTTTTAGTTTTGTATCCAGCTTTAATTTACTTAAATGGTTTATTTTCTTTCTCTTAATTTTTATGCCTTGCTAAATGGTAAATTAACATACAGATTTTCATGACTCTTGTGCTTATGAAAATCTATATATCTGTAAAATATATGGAAACTATTAGCAATTTATTGCTTTTTTATAGCTTTCAATTAATGCTCGATTTGTCTATTTTATGTTTCAAATATTTTTTTTTCTCAAAAAACTTGCACCTATGTAATTTTTAAAATTTTTTCTTTATTTAAAAATTTTTTTTTTATCGAGAGCTAATATGTTCCCCATTTATGAAAACAATCTTACTATAGTATACATTTCTATGTGAACATTGATTATTCTTTTTTAACTTTGCATATTTGATTACATATTAATTTGTAAAATTATACTAAGTTTCTTTTGTTAAAATTTAAAACTCCTTATTTTCTCTCACAGACTATCAGGTCTATTAACTTTTTATCAACATTTAAAAAAATTCTTATTTTCTTTTAATTGCAGGCTTATAAGATTACATAATCTGTTTAAATTAAGACTATTTCCTATGAGAAATACTCACTGCTTCATAAAACACAGGATTTGATTGAAAATATTGAAAGCTCTTGAAAGCTTAATATGAATGTGATGAAAATATTTTGCAATTGTTTTGCTGTTTTGTAATGCATATAAAAATGTTTCTTTTTTATATTTTATGTGTTTATTGTTAAATATTCATATTATATATTGTTGTTCTTTTTTCTGATTACAAAATTTTAATTATCTAAAGACTTGTTAAAATATTTTGTACAGATGTGTAATTAACAGTATTAAATTGTGTACATACATATATTTACATATAATAAAATGTTTGACTCAAATTGTCATGAGCTAAGTCTGATTTCATTCCAGTTTGATTTATCGAATGTATACTTTTGTACAATTTTTTTGTGTATTTTAATATAAGTTTTGGGTGTTCTTGGTGCTATACACAATAAACTCTATTATATTCCATTAAAAGCAGCGTTTATTTTTAAATTTTTTTGTGGGAAATTATTTATATGATACAATTTTGAGTATAGAATTGTTTATAATTTATATTTATTATTCCTATAATTTAAACTATAAGAAATTTTGAATTGACATTGTTTGCAAATTAGCATTTTGTATAAAATTCGTTAGAATTTCCAATTTCATAATTTTTTAATGTGAGGTATATGCATATTTGACTTGATTATCATTTTCTCATGCATTTATTTATTTTTATCATATTTATTGACATTTTCTGGAAATTCATAGTTCTAGTTATCTTTAATTTGATAAGTGCTTATACTTCGATACATTTGCTATTATTTTAGGTTAATAGTTAGATATTAATCAATGTTAGTAACTAAAATATTTGTCTTAACTATTGGGGAAAAAAACCCTGAAAATTCTTCTTTTAAGTAAATTGATATGTATATTTATTATACTTATAAATTATTTTAGTTTTACCAAATAATTTTAAAATAAAATGAGTTTTTATTTGTTATGTACATTTTTTGCAATAAATTGTTTTGTACAGCTTTTAAAATAAATATCTTCGTTTTGAAAAAATTTGCAGTTTTGAAATTGAATGATTTTAGAAATACTCTTAAATGTTTTATTGCAATTTTGGCTGTGTTAGATTTCTTTTTAAACTATTGAATCTGTGATGTTTTTCTTTCATTACTGGTTGTAAATGTGTACTTAGGATAAACACTTTTTCCAGTTTGAATAAGCACATTTTTTGTTTTGTTTTTTCATTATCATATATGTAGTTAATTTTTTATTGTGATTTTATGATCTAAAATAAACTTTTTATAACTTTGGAAAATGTCTGCTTACTGTTTGTAGGTATTCCTTCACATAATACTTGTTTATAAACCTATATATCTTATATACAAATAAAAAAATTTACTGTTGGTATAACTAGCATTTTCAAGCTCTTTGTCATTATTTTTCAAAAATCTATTCCTTTTCTCCTTCTGATACTAAATTATAATTGTGTACTGAATGGCAAAATGAATTTTTCATGTTCAGAGTGATATTATTTGTGTGTAATGTAAAATTACTTTTTCAATAGTAAATTGAAAAGGTTTTTTCAGTTTATATTCTAATTATTTATTTCGACAAATTAAACTGTCATAACATGGTATTAAAATACATAACATGGGCAGCAATTACTGTTTCAAGTTACCTATAATCAAAAATTTTAAAATCGAATACAATCTTAGTTCTAGGCATTTTGTGCTTATTGAGATTTGTTAAAGAAATTTTCTGAAAGTCGTCATTGTATTCAGAACTAACATTAAAACTAAGTATTTTTCAAAAGACTTGCTACTACAAAATGTGGATGTTTCCTCATTTGATAATAAAATTTACTTACTTCAATTTTAAACTTCAATTAATTTGATAAGCTAAATAAATTTTTTTTAAATAATGAGTTGAAGAGAAGTAATTTTTTTACAGTTTTAGTGTATGAATTATGGAATTTCAATGTATTTTCTTCAATACTCAAATGACATTCGAAAAAATAATATGACAAAATTAAAACAAATAATATATTACTTATTATTTTCACTTTATCAAACTTTATTTTATGATCACTATATATATTCACGAATAGCAGCAAATAGCAATGGGGTAAAAATTAATTAACTTTATGAAACTTATTTTGCTAATTTTTATTTTT
>JAPDSC010022835.1:564352-599861 GCA_026290005.1 Latrodectus geometricus
CGTTTACAGTTCAAAGTAAAGAAAATTATAAAGCAATAATAAAAAAATGTTAGATAAGTAGTTAATATTGTATTTAATTGTATAGTAATGGTGCAAGATAAATAAGATAATGAATAGTTTTTCTTTGTTATAAAACATAAGTGTCAGGAATTGTTTGTTTTGCTAAGCTGAATGACAGCGCTTTGATCTTCATTTTAGTCCTTAGTTCGTTTGGCTGTCACTTCAGGGGTCTGATTTTACTTAAAACTGTAGATCTCCATGTTATTATTTTTCTTTTGCAAAATGTTGTTCGAGATTGCTATAATCTCAAATTACTTTATTGTCATTTAATTCAACTTGATTTAAGGTAAACACATAATTAATGAAGATTCATATAAAACGCCAGGATTTTCTTTCAAGTTGAATGGATAAAAACATACAGCATGGCCAGGATCAAAGGAAAGTTGGCCTCAATGTTATTGACATCATTTTACCTAACAAATATTAATACCAAAATTAATGAACATTAAATGAAGTAACATGGATGTAATTAATGTTATATATAATAATTCAAATCGGGTTTAATTTTAAGTGTTATAACCTGTGGTATCGACGTTGTCAGGATTGAGAGGAAATAATAGGAGCCTGTATTGAGATTATGCGGCTTTCGAAAGATACTTTTTGAGTTGAATCAGGTTCTTTACTACCATCTTTCTAAGTAAATTTAATTAGGTTTATTTAGGGTGTGAAGTAAAAAAATTTCCAATTTTGACTTTTTTTTTTTTTTTTTTTTTTTTTTTTTTTTTTTACAAATAATACAGGCATAAAATTAGGAGAGAATGACCGCTGGGCAGAACATTCGCTTGCCAATATTCTTTCTTCGGGGCTTCTTAAATCATCCGATTTTCCTTCTGTGGAACTTTGCTTCTCGGAGGCAGGCTTGTTTCCGATCACTCTCTTTACTTTACTTCGCAACATGTCTTCACATTAAAACAGTGCTTCCTTACAAATATTTCAAACTTTCCATCTCCAAAAATAAGTGTAATGTATATATTGGAGTTCAGCACAATGTGACCCACTGTAACAGTACAATATCAGATAGAAGTGAGGATGATCAGGGCATCGAATCGCTACCTTCAAGTTTATGAGAAAGAACTGCACTATACCGATATATTACTAGGTAGTATTACTTCAAAGCTTAGAGAAAATACCCAATATCTGCCAGGGGACTCATGAGCCTTCCCCACTCCAAGCTATTTACTGAGAATACTATAAAAATTTATAACTGCTTGTTAAAAGCCTGAATCACCATAAGGTATTGCATCATGTTTCATTTACAATTTTGTGATGTATATACTATTTTTAATAGTGACATATATGATAGTGCTTCAAATATGCTTATAAAATTTGAAACATAATATTTGTATATAACCTTATTCTATTTCACAAGTGATTTTGAATAGCACAAAATAAATATAATTGAGAAAGATTGTAATATTTTCTCAATAATTTGGAGGTACCCAGTTCATTATTTAATAAGGTTAGAGAGATTACAGCAATACATATTTCCAAGTTTAATTTCTTTAAAATTTATCATTAAAATAAAGACCTGAAAATTACATTTACTATGTAAATAGGTTTACCAGTGAGTCATTTCTTCCATATTGATGAACCTCTACATTTAAAATAGTTCCAGCTTCATTATAAATGTTTCTTAGAAAGAATTATGTAAATATATGTAATCTAATCTATCAAGTTTGTGTTAAAATATTTACCTATAATATCTTTTTCCCTTATCCTTCTGTTATTCATGCTGGATTGTTGTGAGCAGGAACCAATACCCATCTATACAGTGGTAAATATGTTAGGAAGAAAAAAATTTGACACATTCTAGGGGTAGTAGTCTGTTAGTGTGACGTCAGCACTCGTATATCGAGCCATTCGCATGCTTACGCTGGCGATCCCACAGACCGCTACCATCTACATTTTACTCCAGGTACTAAATTCTTTTGATGTTTTTGCAGAATTGTTATCAGCCGATTGGCATATGGACTTCCGAATAGAATGTACTGTTTTCAGATGAATTGCACATATGTTTAAAAAATCATTACTCTGCAAGAGTCATTGTTTAAAAAAAGTACCGAGTTATACGGTGACGTCGTGATGAGTCAATCTGCCCACAATTTTTGAGCGATAACCAGGCATTATAATTTGGGATACCGCTGCTTAGGATTGCAGATCACAATTCTCGTTATTGGATGTATGACAGCTCAATGATATGTGGAAGACATGCTTCACTTAACAACACAATTTTTTTTCTGAGTATGCCAAATACCATTTATCAGTACAATAACGTCAAAATGCATCCAATACGAATCAGCCAGTATGCTTCGTAAGGCAACTGAATTGTTTCATCGTAACATGTTCCACCCCAACAACTCACCAATCAAAAGTGCTTGGGACATAGTTGAACGTCGATTACATAGGTAATTACTTCCATATTCAGAAGATAAATTATTGCAAAATAGTTGAGAGAAAATTAACAATTATTCTTTAGGATATAATCTGCACATTTTTGAAACTGTACTAGACATGTTGAATGTATTCCTACCTAGGATGCCGCACAACAAATTATTGAACATACTGTATAATTGTTTTATTTATCAATGTATGTTTATTTTTATAAATGTAAATGTATGAGAAAATATATCACTTATTGCTTGTTTTTGTGTCTCTTTTTGCAAATTTTCATCAATTAAAGGATGTTTCCAGTGTCATGTAGTGTCTTCGTGTTGGAGGGAATCAAAAATTTTTCTCGTAAATTGAAACAATGATTGGATTGAATACTAATACGTATGCTATTTTAGTTGATTCAAAAGTCCAAGAAATGTTAAATGTTTTTTGAGAATTAATATTTGTGTGATTTTTGTAAACAACTGATTTAGGAGTAATTTGCTTGTCTGAGATTGCTTTCTTAGTATATTCGTAAATATTTTTGTGTTGTCTATTAAAATAAAATGCTATCCATGATAATTGTGTTATGGGTGAAATCGATATAGCATTGTCCTTCGAAATGTGCATGAAAATTGTTTCTTTTGAGTCAGAACCTTTCTGAACATTTTATCGGTTTTGAAAAAAACGTGTTTAAGTGATTTGTATTGTTTATGTTATCACTACCTTAATTTTCATTGACAAATTCGGAATTAATTCTGAACAATTTCATTTTAGAAGTGCTTTAAAAAATAAATGATGTCTGTTTTCTTTACAATTAAAATATGAATAGACGTTTACATAGTTATACAATACATATTAAGAAAGAGTTTTAATTCTATTTTTGTATTCGAAGATAAAATTAAATAATAAAACCAGATCAATTTGAAATACTGTTTTGAATAACTTCCGAAGAAAAATTTTATTGATCAAATACGCAGTTTGAAATTGAAAAGATTGTTAGTTTAAAGTTTTAATAATGGCACAAAATGTTTTATAATTTTTGATTGATACAAATTAAAGGCTACTGAGAACTAAGCGATTTATAATAAAATTATTTTTTCCATCTCATTGTTTTAATTTTTTCGTTCTTGATTATTAGGCGCGCATGTCACCTGAGTTCAAGCAAAAATTAATACGCTTTGACGTCAAATCTTTATTTTATTGTATTTCTAAGAAATACTACATTTATAGATTCCACCAATACGTAACTGGATATTAGTGCAAATGAGGATATCCTAATCTGCTGTCCTAATCTACATTACACCGTTCGTATGTAATATCACGTAGGAAATTGCATTGCCATTAGCCGTATGATAGATACTACAAAATTTATAGCTATCTGACTTCGAGAAAGGCGTAATTGTCAGATATCATAGAAATGGCCGATCCTTAAGGATGGTCCACATACTTCAAGTTTCGACAAGCATCCAGAATTTCTTTTGCTAAATATCATACGCAAGAAAAACATTTGTTGGTTTCCATAGTCATGCTGCCATTCGTAATTCTTAATACAAAATCAAACCACTGTGCAAGACAAGTCGAAATTCGACAGTCCATGAGTGGAAACGGGTTCTCTGGAGTGGTGAATCCAATTTCACGCTCTACCAATCAGATGACAGAGTTTGGGTAAGGCGAATATTTGAAAAATGCCTTTTAGAGAATGCATTGTGCCTACAGTAAAGTTTTGTAGAGGTATGTGGCAATTTTACGGATTGAATCTTTGTTTTTTCCAGGATTTACAAGGCATTTGTCATGTTGTTGCAACGTGCAGCATGAATTGGTATGCTGACAATGGTGTAAACCAATTGGACTTGTCTGTCCAGAGTCCTGACTTGAATCTTATATAACACCTCTGGGATGACTTGAATCGCTTAATTAAGGGGTGCGAAATCGTCCAAAATCGGTGAAACAGTTTGCATGTCTTCTCCAAGCCCCAAGACGAGTGGAAGAAAATATTACTGTAGATCATTCTAACACTTGTGGAAATCATGACCCGGAGATTTAAGGCTGTAAATGCCTCACGTGAAAACTGTACAGAGTATGAATTATTAATAAATTGTACTTACCTCTTATCACAGGTATATAAATACTTATTTGCAGATAAATATTTATTGCAGTCAAGAGATGGCACCACAACCCAGAAGTGCATTTTTATGGATTAAATCAATCTTCTAAAAACTTATAGAGACAGACAAACAGTTGTGTAGAGATCTTTTTCGTGAGTGGTGGACGCAGTTTACAGAACTCCCTGTTCTATGTTGCTGTCATCATGGCATCTTATTTAACTCTCTTTTAATAAGTCTTTTATTACTGTTGATTTTTACATAGAAAAGCATTTCTGCCTCAGAATGTTTTCCCCAAGAATCCTATTTTAAATGTTGCTTCGAATGAAAATTCAATCGTATTTTTTCCCCTAAATTTAAGAGACATGTATTAGGATATTATCTTGTGGGGTATTGAACGCAAAATAATATTAAATTTAAAAATTAGAACTCTGATTTTTTAATCATTTAGAGACCTTAGATGTGTTAGTTTTCTTTAGCTTCTATACTTTATATATTTTAAGTCTTCCTTTCGTCTAAAATGCGCTTCAGCGTTAAATCAATCAAAATGTTACAAAGTCCATCTACAGTCGTGTAGCTTAATCAATAACTCCTATAAAATAAAGTAGATTGTTGCTATAAAATAAAGTATATTATTTCTAATGTAATCATTCATTAGATGATACTTTAGAATAATCGGAAATGAATAAGTGAGATTCTAAATGATCATGCATTGCATGTTTTATTAAAATATATTAAATCTCTGAAAGATTTTTATTATAATTAATATTTAGTCTTTATCCTCTTATTATAAATTTAAAAAATCAATATTTAGTTTTTTTAATGTACTTTTTTGGGGGTTCTGAAGCAAACATGTTATGTTGAGAATAGATCCATTTACTATGTAGGATATGTATAGATTTAGCCCTAATAATGAAGAATGGCATTGGCATATACTCAACTCAAATTATTATTTACACAAATTTGAAATGAAAATCTTTAAATCGAATATATTTTTATTTGACATTTAAATTTTATTTCTGAAACATTAAATTTGAGTGTAAGTTTGTCTATGTTGAAATAACAAATTACACGCAATTGGTTATGCACATTCATGGTAAACTCACATTTATGCGATGTGATTAAGAAACTTCCAAGGAAATATAAGGCATCCAAAATTAATAGTCTTTATTTTAAAGATGTCTACCGACGAAACTGAAGAAATAATGAATCTTTGTGTTGGACGTAATGAGGGTAAGGGAATATGTTTTTGATCGTAGGAAAACAATTATTAAAATTTTTTATTAATGAATTACACAATGATGACTGGTGCTTTGTTGAGATTAAAGCAACTTTTTTTTTTATCCATGTGGGATATTGTAACAATAGTTCCTTATTAAACTATACAACCTGTAAAATAATACATATAAAACTTTTTTTTTTTTTTTTTACTTACGCTTTCGACAGCAATTGCCATCGAATACACTCAAGCTGATTGCTTCCATTTAAATTTATTGTCTCAATCACTTGTGAAAAACAAACATTTATCAGTGAAATATCTTTCAACTAAGGTACTCAAGTTTCCTTATGTTATTCTTTCGATGATTGGCTTTGACAGAACATTTGTCTGATCTCTAAGTTTTTTAATAGAAGCTTTGAACGATAAAGGAAAAAAAAAAAAATACATATTTTTTTGATCATGTCCAGCAAATTTTGCCATTTTCGAGGAGATTTTGTGTTTAACGTGTTCGCTATTGCCAAGCATTATGTGTAGTTAAGTTTAACAGATCGAACGTTATTAGTTAATGGTTTATCCAAACGATAATTCCACAATAATTGCTTTGCGAAAAATTTCAAATTTTGAAGGAGATTCGGAAAGGATCATTGGAGTTAAAAATTTTCCAATATTATTAGCCAAATTAGAAATAAATAGATTCGCTGAAAGTTTGTTTTAGAAAGAAGAAATTTTTTGTTAGTTTGTAGAGTGAAGTAATAAAAAAGGCTGTGTTTCAGATGGAAGAAAACAAAGCTTCCAACATTGTACATGGTAGTACCAATGTCCATCGTGAGAAGAAACAGTGGCTATACTTCGCTCATTTTTTGTTTAGAATATCTTGCGGAGTATCCTACAATATTATCCGTACAAAGTTCACCTTGTGCAGAAATTACTTGCACACGATTTTCAGAAAGGATATCGGTTCTTACTTCAATTTCTAGTTTTACTTGAAAATAATTTAGTAATGATAAGAAATATCCCATGGACAGAAGAGACACATTTATATTTAAGCAACAAATAAAGCACATTTTCATCAATCATAACTGCTGAATTCGAGAATTATAAAATCCGTTTTCAATTTTACAGGTTCTGTAGCGGCCATTAAAAGTAACAGTGTGATGTAGATTTACTAAATCACATACTCTTTCAAAGAATAAAGTGCTAGTGCTCCAGTAGCATGTTTATCGATCAATGATGTGCATCGTTGTTAGAGAATAAAATAGTGTGTTGGATTAGTAAGTACGTGAGTACATCTTTCATGACCAATTTTTATGCTAGATGGCTACCTTTTACGTATTAGCCGTTGTGTTCCAGGCGTTATAAGAAACCACTTCACAAAAGACTGTGTCATTAGCCACCACTTTCCTAATCCATTACCTCCCTGGTTCCCAACTCCTGGCTTTGAAGGAGTTTGAAACTTCTGTTAAATCCTGACAATCCATGAACTTTTCCTTATCTTAAAGAAAACATTTTAAAATGTTTTTAATAGATTCCAAAGTATACTACGATCATATTTGGAATATAATATATTATGATTCTAGATGGTCTGACACTAATGGCAGACATGTTAAACATGATTTGTTTTAATGCCATTTGGAAACTTGAAATAAATGTACACTAAATGTGTAATTAGTTAAAAAATATCCACTGCGAATCAAAATTTGAACTAATTGCTTTTCTTCACTCACATTCTCATATCTCAAATATTCTATATGAAATTTCATAAATTTTTCAACAATAATTTTATCAATAGAAAAATTTAAAATTGGTTCATTTAATTTATAAAAACCTGTACTTTGAAAGCTTATTTGATTGACAATCAATCCAGGTTTTGATGCATCTTATAAGTGATTGCTTAGGTGTATTCTGTATAAAAATGAATTGTCTTTAAATGTAACGAAACAATATCTATTTAGAGCTTAATTATAGTTAAATTATCTTTAGCTGATTTAGCTAACTACTACTCTGTTTTTAAGTACTTAGTTGTCTTAGCTAAAGTTAACTAAATACTTTAGTTTCTTACTTGGCAGCTAAGTAAGGAGCACTTGACTTTCCACTTGTTGTTGAGGTTCCACTAAACTCTTGTCCTCAATAACTAAGGATAAGTTCCATTGTAGATGAAAATCAGATACATATCAGGAATTCTCTGGAGTTCTCTGTTTTTGATAAAGTTATGAAATAATGTTTGAATATGCATGCAAAGTACTGAAATACGGTCTTGAATGTTAAAAATAGCGCGCTAAGAAAGGAGCATGTGATTGAAATGAAATTTAATACATATAATGATACAGATAGAGATTATTTTGATTCCAAAAGCAAGATATTTAAACAAATACGGTGTGTTCAATTAAAAAACACAGTGAAAAATCAATAGTGCGTTGAACCACCTCCTGTTGTAATGCATGCTACCACACGGTTAGGCATCGAGTTGATTTGACATTTGATGTTGTCTTGAGACAGATATATCCATAAATTTTGAACTCCCTTCATGTACAGAATGACATGGTGGCACCTGGAGTTTCAGGTGGTCTCAAACATGCTCTATCGGGGACAATTTGGCCACGGAAAAATATGAATATGACGTAGGAAGTCTTGCCCAACTTGAGCTGTATGTGGTCGAAAATTATCTTGCTGGAAAATTACCCCTGGACGATCATATAAGAAAGACCTTACATGGGGACGAAGAATGCCATCAACATAATGTTAGCCTGTTAAATTTCTAAGTACCATTATTATAGTGGACTGGCTATCATAGGCTATGGCCCCTCAGAAATTTACGCCTGTTGTACAGGCAAGGTATCGCGTGACACTGCGGGACTGTGTTCTGTTCACCATGCTTAGCAAGTACACCGTTCAGCAGGGCACCTCTACACTTATACGGGGTTATCATCTGCCCCCAAAACGAAGGAGGATTCATCATTAAACACGACGTTTTGTCAATCTGTGGTATTCCACGTCTCTTAAGCATGACACCGTCTCTAAGATGGAGCCGTCGATGTTGCGGTGTTAAAGGTAATACGAACTAAGCGCTTGGATCATAGATGCACTTCCTCAACGTTGTTGAATATCTGGCGCTTAAACACATGCGTGTATCGTGGTATGAGTCACTACGAAATGCACGAGTGCTTGCCCCACCATTCTTTGATTCTTTCGCCTTGTCGGATTTCTGGTCGCCCCAGACCTGTTACGCCGTATGTGGGTACCATCTCGTGTCCATTGGTATCAACATATTCTGACGACACAATCCGAAAGATCGACTTGGGGAGCAATATAGCGCATCGACCAGCCAGCGATTTTCAAGCCAATGATGAGCCCCCTCTCAAACTAGCTTAGCTGTGCGAAATGTCTTCTCACACTTCTCCCATGTATTCTTCGGTTACTAAAATCCTCCTAGCTTTGGCAAGTGATCATCACGTTTCTGAATCTTCCACTCTGCTCTGGTTTATACAGGGTTTATTTCCTGATTGCAGTATCCCAGTCATGTGTGTGGTTATGCGCATTGGTACTAAACCTAAATTATTTGCAAAATGGAAATCATTGTACTTGTTTGCAGTTTTGTGTTTTTGCCTTTCTTCCCTTCTTAGTGCGCTATTTTCAATGTTCCTGAATGTATATTCATAGAATACTTGAAAGTTTTCTTTTTTTTTTTAAAAATCAAACCATGCATGAAAACTACTTACTTATAATATTTAAATGCATTTTAAATATATAATGACCAACCAAAAGCCTCATAGATTCCCTAATTTTATATTTATTGTATTTCTTAAGTTGTACTTTATACATGGTTTAAATTCTTAACTGCAATTAAAGAATTAATTTTTTCGAAATCTATGAAAGTGTTCTCTTAGTTAGCTGATTAAACAGTTCGAAAACTGGGTCAGAGCCAGTAAAGGCGTAACTGTATCTTCTGTAAATAACTTCTCACCTATCTTAATAGTTTTAAAATCAGGAATAACTATGTATCTAATGAATGGATCTTTTTTAATTAAGAGTCACATTAGACATATATATTTTAGTAAATAGTTGTAATGATAGTTTGAAAATGTAATTTAACAAATTCAACTTAATAGATGATTGAAATAAGAAAGCTCTTTTGACAAATATCTGTGATGTGCATATTTTTAATTAAAAAAAATTAAAATGAATTTTTTACAACAGAATCATTACGAATAAACTTTGTTTAAATGCTGAAAAACACACACACACACACACACACACACATTTAAAGACAGTTTTTATTAAATTTTTTGTGGCAGAAATTTAAATTTCTATTTAATTTTGTCGTTTTATTTTATAGATTGAATCATTTCTTAGCACTAAAATGAAACAGATTTGATAACACATGGAATATTTTTTGCTTTCAAATTTCAAATTTTTCTGGTTTCATATAAAGTATAGCATTTTCATTTAAAGCCTTAAAAATTCTGAACAAGAAAGCTAGATGCAAAATAGTGAGGAATATTAAAATACACAAATTCGTTCTCAAACAAAAGCCAAACTACACTGCAAATGGAAGATCGAACACTTTTACTTTCTTTCTAATAGCCTTGCAAATTGAATATCCCTAGAAGTCTTAAGAAATAAGAATTTCAATATTTCACAGAGAACATCAGAGGAACTTGATAAATATTGACCATGGATTTTTATTTTTAAAATTCTATTTAGTTGGATAGAAATCATTTTGAATTTATTTAAGCCTAACTAGTATTAATTTATGCATTAAAAATATAATCGAAATCAGTATCTGTTATCGGTGATTTTAAAGTAATATCATATGATATTTATAAATATTACATTTACACTGTGTGTGTGTGTTAAACTTTTTCCAATATTTGAAATATCTAATGATAGTAAGTGAACGTTATTTAATATTCCTGTGTCACCTGGGAATAATATGCATATATGCAAGTATATAATAATATTGATCAACGCTTTTCAGTGATGTAAAGTTTGTGATGTTAGGGATAAGTAATCTACTATGTATAATAATCTATATAAATAAAATCCATATTTTCTGTTTGTCCCTGAAAGTTTTATCAGGAGATTGAATTGAGAACTGTTGCAAAAAATAAATATATATCCAAATGACGATGTCTGGCTAACTTAAAATAAAAACTTAATTTATTTTCAAAACTTTCTTCAAAGCATTTGTAATTAATTAAAAGGATAATTTATTCTAATATAAGCTGCTTTTAAAGTTCCATATGTCATAATATAATTAATTTAAGCAGAATTTTCCACACTATTCAGTTTGAACCGGAATCAATTCCACTCACAGGTACATTTCTCTCTTAAAAAAAGATAAGTGGGTGATTTTTTTATCTCCTTTTAAAATTGTTGTTTATGCATAATTGCAAGGAGTGGTGAAAAATATTTATAGCATCGGATTCCCTTTCTTTTTGCATGTACATATTAGTTTTTTGAAAAAATTTGTTTAATTATTTTTGTTATCCTAATTATTTTACTATCCTCTATTATTATTCAATATATCCTCTATCCTCTATTATTATTATTTTCATTATTGATTAAAACTACTATTTTTCTCCTAGGAGTGAACTTGTTTTTGTTCTTTCCTATACGTCATCACTCGGAAAGACATTGAAACTCGGATGAAAAGAATACCAACTTTGACATTTAATATCTTTGTAATTAAGGACAATTTTCAATCATTATACACATTAGTCGACGTGCTTATGAGACTACATTTCGTGAGGTAAAAGACCTTTGTAAGAAACAATTAATTAATATATTTTTAATGTGCACGTTTTTATGTGTTAAAGTGTAGAACTTCATGTGCTTTCATGTTTAAAATAAAACTTCAGTCTGAACAGGCTTAATTCTTTAGGGGTTTCGTCACTTCAACATGATTGTAAAAATACCTAAAATACATTCTGTTTCATTTCTTTAACTTAATATTTCAGATTATAACTAGATGAGAAATTAAAATTTGTGTTAGATTGCATTTTTATTTATTATATCTGTTGAATTTCCTACTTTCGCTTTCTTAAACTCTCATGGTTTTTGTTCATTTCAGTACGTCGTATACAAAAAATACCTTATGTACGTTTTCTCTCTTTCTGATTTTATTTCCTTAATTTAATGTTCTTCTTATAAGTCCATAACTAAGCGGGGTACTTAGAATCTATTTGGATTTTATCAGAAGAAAATATTTTCGTCTGAATAATGTGAAATAAGTAAGTATGTGGTAAGACATTGAGTCAGATGTAAAATGATTTGAGCGGAAAGCAATGCTACGCATACCTTAAGCAAATACGTCAATAAAAACTGAAAAAGTAGTCAATTGAAGAGCTTAAATTAATTTTCATCTTCCACAAACTTCAGGCCCTACAGAATGGATTTTCTCAGCATTTATATAATGATATTAAATTTCCTTATGTCACCTTCTCTATATACAAGTTATTTAGCTTATGAAAATTTCATTCACATCAATGAAATGTGTTTTCGAATTTATTGATTCTCATTAGTGCTACATGAATTTTAGAATTTTTTTTGTTTTATTTTGGATGACATTAAAATTTATACGCAAATTATTAGTGTAACAGCAAAGTCAACTAATTGAAGTTACACTTATGTTCATTAAAAATGAGATATCATTTTGGAAGCATATTTCCTTCAATTATATTTATTTGGCAAAAATAGATGTATATAATGAGATAACTCTTAATAATATAACTCCTAAATTAATCTTTTCTTTATTAATTTGATAATTACTTATTTTATAACTCTGATAATCTTTTCTTTATCAATACAAAGTTTAAACAAAAACATTAAATTTTTAATTTGTATAAAGGTTCGAAAACAATTAGATTTACAGATGATTATATATATCAAAATAATCGAAATACCTTAAATAAAAGCGACATTTTTGAATGAGCTTCGTAATTATAAAGATATAATAGCTACCTATTTATAAATAGAAAAGTATATAATCTGGTTGTATGTGATAGCCTTATTGAAGTTCTGTAAATTTTAGGATTTTTCAAAAGCATGAAATGTTGGACCTCTCCATTTTCAGAGGTCAAATTGTAGGAAACCGTCTAGTTGGAGCAAGTATGACCGAAACATCATAAATTTTAGACATTTATAGAGGTATGCTATCTAAAGTCATGGCAGCCTGTACAGAGTGACAAGACAAGTACTTCTCCGACCGACGTGTTGAAGTGGATTGTAATTATAAAAAGCGAACAAGTGAAGGAAAAGTGACCGTAGGGCTCAATCAGGTAATTATTTGCTGTTGGTGAATCTATACGGTTAGGGAAAATAAATCACAAAATTTTACCACACTTAGCTCTTTTTTGCACTTGGACTGCAACGCTCTTTTTACCCAATATATATACGAATATATAATGTTTCAATATACAGTAGACGCTCGTTTTTATGAACCTAAAATTTAAGAACATTCACGTATTTACAAACTGAGGCTAGTCCCTACCCTGACACCATAGACACAATGATGCTTTTAACTCTTATTTACGAACTAAAACATGAATAATCTCTTTTTGCAAACTTTTGTTTCTAGCAAAAAATTTTATTTTTTATTAATAAAGGAAATATATTTTTTGGTAAATAAAAACACATCATCTAATACATTATTTTTCTATATTAAGAACTTTATTACCGGTCCATATCAGTTTGTAAAAACAACCGTTTACTGTATGTATAGTTTATATATATATATATATATATACTGCTAGCCACTGTAAATGCAACACTCTGAAAGATGCATGAAAATAGCATGAAATTTACAACATGCATTAGCGATGGTGAGATCTGCAAATGATTAAAATTTCAGCGCAGACGCACATCACCCACGTCTGTGACGTCACTTCAAATCACTATTTAAGGCTTGGAGTTTTCGACGATTTCAAGATACGCAATAATGTTTTTCTTGTGGTTTTTTTCAAAAAACGATCAATTATGCCTCGTAGAAAACAGCGATCATTTTTTGATCAAGTATCTGATAGAAGAAGGACAATGGCCTACCGAAATTGTGGTAGTCGTGTTGGAAGAAACAAAACAACTGTAATCTGGATATGTGATCGTTGAATACATTAGGGTACGATGCACTGACGTGTTCGATCACATCAGCCTCAGTACATCACTTCAAGTTATGACAGGTGAATTGTGAGCATGGCAGTGACGGATCGCTCAGCCCCATCACGAACCACAGCACAACACATTCAGTTTGTAACGTATCACCCAGTGTCTGCAGGTACCAATCGACGCCGTTTACAGCAGAGTAATTGATGACAGACCATTGTTTCGCCTATCCTTGACGCAGAACAACAGACGTCTCCGCCGAACATGGTGTGATGAAAGAAGGATGTGAATGGCAGAATGGAATGAAACTGTCTTTGCTGACGAGTCCCGCTTCTGTTTGCAACACCACGATGGTCGCATTCTAGCCTGGGGGCACCGTGGAGAGAGGATGCTTAACAGCTGCGTTATGCACAGCCACACTGGTCCTGCACTTGGTATTACGGTATGGGGTGGTGTTGGATATGACTCTTGCACACCTCTAGTACGCATTGCCGGTATTTTAAACTGCCAGCACTACATCTCCGAGGTGTTGGAGCCAGTTGTCTTTCCTTACATCCAGGGCTTGCCCACAGCCATATATCAACAGGATAATGCACGACCACCCGTGGCACGTATTGTCCAAGGGCTCTTTATTAATTGCCAGATTTAATTGCTTCCCTGGCTAATTCGCTTTCCGAAGCTTTCGCCTATAGAAAATATGTGGTCCATGGTTGTTCAACGATTGAACCAGATTATATCCCCATCTGCCACATCAGATCAACTTTGGCAATTTGTGGAAGCTGTTTGGCCTGCTCTACCCCAAGAATACATCCAAAGTCTCTTTGAACCAATGCCAAGGTGTGTGGCGGCACTGATCTGCAACAATGGTGGCTACTCTGGTTCCTGATTTTGGTAGGAACCACACTTCAGAGAAGTCTATAAATTTAATCAATTGATACTTGGTCAACCTGTTATGTACAAAATAAATTTTATTGTGATATCTCTGATTTTTCTTGGTGTTGCAATTTGGGTGGCCAGCACTGTGTATATGGAATAATTACAAAAATTATTTCATACATATATTGGAAAACTTTAGCAATAATTAGAGTTTTAAAATATTGTTATTGTATTTGAATCAAAGAATATATCTGAAAAATTTCTGAAATGATGGATGTATCCATATCTGTCATGAACAAAGGATGGATTAATACTTTTTGTTCTTTCATTTTTCATTTATGAAATTATTCTTTAATATTTTATTATTTAAAGTTAATAAAGGTAAAAATGTTCTCCCGTTTACTTTCAAGTTTTTGAAACATTTAATATTGTTATTTATAAAATTTTTAATTATACAAAGTTATTTTTTAGCGAAATTTTGTGATAGGTTAATATTATAATTTATTTCAAATTTTTCGAACTTTATTATGAATTAATAAATCAATTATGAAACTCCACATATCATCAAAGCTATCAATTTTCCTCTGGATGTATTTTAAGCTAAAATTCACACTTAATATAACGGAATATTAATTTCTTAATATCTATTTATTTTTTGAATTGTAATTTTTATTAATTTTTGTCGAGTTTGCTTTCTCGAGATGAATTTTGAATAAATAATTTTTAATTCCCAAATTTTTTGGCTTTCACTTAAGCAAATATATTTTAATATTTGCACTTTTGTTATGCAGAATCATACAGCGACAAAAACATATGAATTCAGCACAAATAAGATTTTATTTTTAATTATTTAGAGGCATAATAAAAATTCTGAGTGAGGTAAATTTAAAACTGTTTAATGAGGCTTTTATTTATATTTATTCTTTCCTTCAATAATTATTTAGAAATAATATTATGTAAATGCATGCTTAGAAATATAAAATATAAAAATAATTTCGATTTAATGAAAATCTTCAAACAGCAATAAACTTAATAAAATTTTTTTACATAAGCGGATTATATTTCAAATGAGTTCATAGTAAGCAAATTTGAGAAAGATTAATTCGATGGATTGAGGGAATATATTTTTACTTTGAATTAACATAATCGAATGCAAAAATGAGTAACATTCTTCAACTTCCAATGGAAAAAAGTATGTAAAAGTGACATTTTTAAAAACGTGATATTTTTCCCGAAAGTCTGAGCGGTCAGGTGGCGGTGCATCCAAGCGACTTGTGATTTTGCCAGCATTCTCATTCCTCTGTTTCCGGCTCAATGCCAGAATCAGGTATTCCCTATTCTTCGCTGAATAAGCTTAGTTCTAGATGAGACCGGGAAGAGCTACAGGTTTTTAGAATGTGGACGAAAAATCCGAGGAATAGAAACGAATCACTTTATAACCATCTTAAGCTTTGCAATTGAAATTAGTTTTATAATTTTATCTAGTATTTTTTAAATGTGTCAAATTTACCTTTAAATGGATTAATTAAATGAGGCAAGATTTTTGTAATAACAGAATAGTATGTACCAATTAGAATTTAAAAATAGTTTTAGAAAGACATGAAACACACATATATATAAAATAATTTCCAGCGAACTACATCGAAGGAATATTAGGTGCATAATTTTTATTTTGTGTATCTTGGAATAATATTAAGACATGAAGTTCAATTATTGTGATAAAATGAGACTTGTCTTAGAAGTGTTCTTTGTTTTATGTTTCATGAGATCAAGTTGTACAGCAGGTGAGTTTCAAATTCTATTTAATTCAGAAAGAAAAATATTGTAGTAACTGTATAAATATAAATTATTTTGTAGAAAATGTTATAATAATTTTAAAAAAATTTTCTATAACAATAATTACAAAATAAAAGCAAATATTCTTATGAAAATATTTTAATCAGTTACAAAAAATAAAATAAATATCATTTTATAAATAATCTTTATAATTTTTTAAAAAAACCAAGACATATAATTTTTATATAAGTGTTAAGAGAAATAGAATGGGAATAATCTAAATGTGTGTACTTTAAGATAAATAAACTGGGAATTTCATTGTTTTCCCTTGACAACAGTTAATATTTTATATGCATTTATAACAAGAATGCTACAAAATGAAAATCCAGAGCATTCACTTTTAAATACACATGGCGAAATTTCTGTCTCTTTTATTAAGAACTTTTATATTTTACAATACATTTAAATTAGAAGTGCTTAGTATTTGATTTTGCTACATTTATTTAAAAATACATCAAAATTATTATTAGTAGGAATCCATGTAATGGGAACTGTGTGGGTCGCATATATCTTTCAAAGTTTAAATTATGCTAAATATTAATTTTTCTTGAAAATATCCTGAAAATAAAAGGGGTTTTATATCGATGTTTCTTAATTAATACATATATCAAGATTTTAATTTTAATAGACATAAAATAGTTGTATAATTTGGTTGAAGTTGAATCATCTGCACTAATTCTGTTATAACTATAGTATTTCAAATTTATTGCTTTTACTTATTTATAGTTGGAGGAATATTTTTGCCGAGTGAAATAAAATTTTCATTTCACATGATTAGTACTAAATGATGTAGTTTTTCAATACTAAATCGTTTCGTAGTCATCATCACATGTTATAGATCAATTTATAAAGTAGTTAATTAAGAAACTTTATCGAAGCATCTCATCAAGGAGTATTATTAAGATAAGTTAATTTTTATTCATGATCACACTTTTTATAAAGATGATGTAATAAAATCATAAAAGCATATAAATATAGTACTGGAGAAATGTTTAGAAAAGTTAAACATACATAGTTTTTCAGAACATTTTATTAAACGATTAAGCAAAATTGGATGCATTATCACCAATTTGTACGTTGAATTTTCTATAATATCAATACAGTTTTTGGAGAGGGAAATTATGAAAGTTATTAACATTTTGAAGAATTAAAAAATAAAAAATAAATTTATTTTAATGGAAGATTTAATAAATGAAATTTTCAAATCATTACATCTAAAATTAAGTTATGGTATTATTTTTCTAAAAAAGTTATATTTTGAAAGAAGTTATTTAAACCTAATTATGTAAAGTTAACAAATATTTTCAAATATTTACTTAATGGTATGGAATTTAATTTTGCAAATTATCAAACTTAATTATCCGAATTAAATGATGCCAAGAATAAGGCAACTAAGCGAAAATCTATTAAAAAGAATAAGTATAAATCAAAATTTGTATGAACATTTTGATTATTAAATTAAAAATGAACAAAAATATCATTATTGTATTCCTTTTGACATTAAAAAATCACATATTTTTATAGTAAATAGTTATGGAAATAAGTAATTTTTTTAAAGAAAGTGAGAGCTTAATTAATAGTCTGCGATTATATTTACTACCTTTTAGAAGGTAAATTAGCAGTGGAAGATGCTTGCTGCTTCGTTCATTAAATTCGTCCTTTGTTTCATTTACAAAAATTACATAGTAGTTTCAATGTGTCGAATCCATCAATTCCGATATAACAGTGTCATTAATATCGATATCATCATCATATTGAATAATGTAAACGGAATGCTATATATTGGTAAATCCACAATGAAATGTATGTTTGGAATAAAATACTTCCCCAAACTATTATGCGACTAAAACCGAGAGTGTAAGAGAAAAGTTTAGCAACATCTCTATCTACACACTATGCCTAAACTATAATCTATCTAACGTGATGCTGAAAGTATAGAAGGGTAATTCTTCCAAAAATACAATGCCAGTTTAGATTTTTATTTTCACTTATCATCACACAACTGTATACACAATCATATTGACTTTTAGAGCCGAAGACAACTATAGCAACGGAAATCAATTTTACTATGCAATCGACAACAAAAAGTTTGTGCAGACAATGATTATTGATAACTAATTAGTGATATTTTGGATGATGCTTGCAGGCTGGTCCATCAGTGCTTTTCGTATAATATGATAGAAATAATGCACAATGATACAATTAAAATGCTGCAAACGATACCCTTAATCACTTGTTTTCTCCTGCATCCACAAATTCTCTATTGTCATGAATATTTCTTTACTTCGGGCACTTCATCACGCCGGAATTCCGTCCACCACGATGAAGATTAAATAAATACATGACAGTTTCAATATATATATCCTTGTTTTTGTATTTGACATAGTATGAAAATATAGTTAGAAAACAAAACAGTCAAATTCAATTTAATATAAAAATACCAAGTGTAAAAATAAAAAAATCATGGGTGTATAAACATATTGTTATAAGAAAAACTATTTTTTCTAATATTCAGTGATATGTTTCTTATTTTTAATATGAGCATCACCTCTGCGTTAATTAATAAATATAAATGACATTTTAATGTACATTTCTCTTCTCTGAGACCTTCACCGCCATGTTGAATAGCAGGAATTTGATTTCATACATTAAAATTGATTAATTTTTCATCTGGTACATTTTCTAAGCTGTAAATTGTTAAAAACAGCTTTAGATTCCTCTAAATGACTTTATGTTATTCTCTTAATTTCCAATTTTTGTGAACGTCAGCAATAACTGATAAGGCTTCCTTATTTTCTTTTTTAATGTTATCAATAATTTTTCATTAAATTTTTAGTAGTTGTACAGACGGATATCTATAGTGGTAGAAATTCTAACGTTAAAGTCATAATTTCATTTAATACATTTTTAATTTTAGCAACTTATAAAACCTAGTTTTAGGAGCTATTTTCAGTGCTATATCTTCTTTTGAATTTGCCTTCTTTCGTTTGTTAGTTAAATTTGTTTCATATTTTAGCTGTCTTACTTTTTGTTTTTATGTATTATTGGCCATTTCAGCATTTGTAGGAAGGTATATATTTTAAAGTAACATATTTACTTGAATGTGTTTATTAATAAACTTTTTAAAATATGTGGATACATTTGAATAGAGAACTAAGATTTTGTAACAATGTAAAATCCAAATAAACTGAAATAACGGTCTCAAAATGCAAAATCTTGTTAATGTTATTTCAAGTTTTCTGAGCTACAAATAAAGTATGAGCTTAATCTTCTATACAGGTATCATTTTTAAAATTCGTGATAAGATAGGCACCATTCGTACACATCCAACTCAATACGATTAGTGGTTGCATTTAATGATATATTAAATATTTAAAGTATATACAAGTAGTTTTCAGTATAATGGAAATCCTCTTGAATAAAGCGACATTTAATAATGGTCTTCGTAAATATATAATCCCATTTACTAATTTTTTTAAATATAACAAGTATGTATATATTTTTTTCTAATGGCGGGCACTCTTGAGCAAGTATAGTACATTAGGCCATTGGCCGTAACAAGGCCGGAAACTGCTATTCATTTTATCGTTACCCAGTGGGTAGCTGTGAATCAAGTCACGAAGGCACGAGTAGCATCATCCACGCCACAAACCCGTTTATAGGGCGGGCCACATTCATCTAAGGAAAGGACAAGAAACACAGAGAGAGAAAGAGAAAGTACATCCATGCCCGAGCCGGGATTTGAACCCAGGTCCTCCCCATCCTTAATCAGTTACGCTAACCACTAGACAGGTTGGGCGGCTATAACAAGTATATATTATAGTTATATGAGGCAGCTTCAAGAAAGTTGTATGCGTGTTGAATTTTTGCCAAAAGCGTAAAATGGCAGATATAAAAAACTTTCAGTGTTCCAAAGTGTAGGAACTTGATTAGTATTAGAAAATGTGACTGAAACATCCCAGCTTTTACACCAGTTTAGAGATACGGTGTCTAGAATCATGACAGCGTGCATACAGCATGGCAAGGCAAACTTGTCAGAGGAAAATATTGAAAGAAAGAGAAGGTAAGTTATATAGATGTATAAGTACTGAAGCGGGTGGTAGTGATTTAAATCAAAAATAACTGCAGTCAAATTACCGGAGAGTTCAGTTAGCCTCTGGATACTTTATTGTTAATAATTAGAGTTAGGAGACACCTCTGTCAATAAAATATTTACGATAGAAAATCAATTCTCAAGACAGTTATGGCGGATGATAAGGCCATACATCATATACAGTGGTGCACAAAATCTAATCAATTGATCTGTAAAAAACAGTTATATAGTCTGAAGAATTAAATTTTTAAACATTTTTAAACTACAATGAGTGCACGTTTAAAGGATACTTGTAAAAGTATATGAACATGGTTATCTTCTATCACTTATAAAGTATGAACATGGATCTGTCATGGTATGAACAGCAGTGCCGTGGTTTTCTTCTAGCCCAATCGTAACTCTGAAAGCTACAATTACTGGGGAGAAGTATTAGTTGATTAAATTTTATCTTATGATTTAAAATTTGTTTCCTGCTGGAGATTTCCGGGATAATGCTGCTATTCATGTAGTGGAGCGTGTCCAATCATGGTTTGATGAACACGAATATGAAGTAAACATCAACCATACCATACATAGTCCTCTGATCTCAAATACAATAACTGTTATATTCTGTTTTATAGCGTTTAATATGGAATCAATATCCTAGATTTCTCTTTATAGAAACTATAACATTTGCTATAATAATTTTAATGAATATATTTAATTTTTTTGTCACTCAAGATTTCGAAAAAAATAATTACTCTCTTTTATTCAAAAATTGAATAGTATTAATTATTATAAACAATGAAAAAATGAAGTAAACCTAAAATAAAACAACTCTTTACATAAATTTTGAGCTAAAATATATTTAGCTTTAAAATAATTCATATAAAAATAAAAAAAATTAGTTGACAATTTCGTAACAATCTTTTTATATGACATTAAAGTTAATTGTGTTTAATGAAACACATAAAAATAAATTTTTATATTTTACAATTTTATTCACATGTAGAACTCAAATATACTCACACACTCACCCAAATGTAATTTTTATTGTCATGTATTTAGCTTTAAGTAAAGCTACAAAAATATTTAAGAAATGGAGTTAAATTTCACTTTATACAATACATTCTCTATTAACAGAGTCACTAAATCTCATTCATTTTTTCTTAAACTTTCTCGAATCATTTCATTTTATATCAACTTGTTTTGGCTTCAAAACAGTTTATTTGCAGCTTATATTCTCTTCTAATAAGACTGAGATGTTATGTATGCGTTTTTTTCTAATCATATTAAAGTTAATTGTATGTTGCAGTACATCAATATGGTTCTTAGTAGATCAATCTAGGAAGATTTATTTTTGATATGAATAAAGTTATAATTCCTTTATTTGAAAAATGATGGGATATGGAATGCATTATTTTTTAGTATTTCATGACATTCTTTATAAACAAAGACTAATGCAATAAAAACTATAAAATAGTACACGTGAAAGATTTATATTTGCTGTCACTTGTGTAAAGTGTATTTGCTTGAAAAATTTTGAAATTTCTGTTAATTAATTGCATTTAAGATAGGATAGAATAAATTTATAAAAGGTATTCTTTTCTTATTGTTCAACATACCATACTTTAAATTTTGATAAATTTTTTGCTTGTAAAAATTATAGCTATAAAATAAAGAACTTGTTTAATATTTTAGGAAATAAATATATTTTTATGTAAAACTAACGTGAATCTAAATTGCTGTTTTTGCTTTTAAACTGTAAAATTTGTAACTCAAATTAAAAATTTTTCTTGAATAATGTTTACCTAAATAACTGAATTATCTTTACAAATAACACACACACAAAACTAAACAATATGATGTAAGAGAATTCTCATGTATAATGGTGTTTTTTTTTCAGATTTTTGAGTTTTGAATTGGAAACTCAGTAAGATTTTATGTCTTTTTTAATGTATTTCTCCAATGAAACTTATTGGTGTTAAAATGTATATTTTTAAAATGGTTTTTTTTTTCGAAAATCTTTGCAGATAAAATTTAATTAGGTTGAAATATAAGGTGTTATAACGTGATATCATTCAAAAGATAGGAAAATATTTTCATTATTTCTTTTAAATTAAGAATAATTTAAAAGAAATTCACTAGAATTGGAAAATTTAATAAAACAGAAATTAAATTCACATTAATAAATAATAAATTTACAGCAGATTTTTCAGCTAATTGATTTTGAAGTTTTAGTTTAATATTAATATACATTTCCTATTAAAAAATGTAAATATACTTTCAAAATCACCTTAATCTTAAAAATACTGTGACTGAAAAACGATTTTTTTTTATAATTTAGAGTTTAAAATTCTTTTTTTAGAAGATTCTTAGCAGTAATTTGTATCAAATGTTTAGTTTTCATGAACTCTGATTATTTGTATAAGACAACACATAAATGTTAGTGGACTTTTCTTGATTTGACAGCATTTTAAAATATATAAATTCAAGATTGTAAAATACTTTAATTTGAATAAAATAATGATGCAGCTAAATCAATGGCAATAAATTTTAAAATATTTCTGCCTATATCTTAAACAAAGAGAATGAAAGTTCCATTTCCCTGCTAAATTCTAGGTGAGAATCAAAAATATAAATTTAGGCATTTTTATAATATATATTTACTATATCGCATATTCACTAAATACTTCTAGAATCAATTGCTCCTCAAAACTCAAAATTGACATTTTCGCCTGAATTAGCAAAAATAATAATCAAAAATAAATAATAATTAAATCTCAAAAATTAACAAAATTTTTTACTACTCAATAAAAATTAAACTTCTAATTATGCAGAACATAAGAGAATCAATGCATAACGGAGATATATGTATTGCATTTTATTTAAAGAAATACATATATCTCTGTTATGCATTGAATTAATTATAATTACGTTATGCACTGTATTAATAATTGCATCAGTTTTGTTCCATTTTACAATAAACTAATTACCAGACATTTATTTTATTCCTTTTTGTGTTTTGGTTTTTACAAATTCAAATATAAACTATTTTTTCTCAAGCAACACTTATTTGGAGATGTTTTCTCTCTGCAGTGACTCCTGCTCTATAAACTAATTGCCTTACATTATTAATTATAATAATGAAGATTACACTGAATTTTTAATGGCCATATATAAATGATAAATGATTCATTCTTTAAAGATGAATGAAATTCATCACCTAGTAATGTAAAAAAACTGAATAAAACTTTAACATTAATCATATTTGTTGGAAATTAAAATTTTAAAGTTTACAGATATGAATTGTTTTTTTAAATTAATTCACTTTCGTATAGTTTTTTTATAATTTAAATAATGAGTCATTTTTAAGTGCAGTTTTTATAAAATCGTAAATAAGTGATTTGGTTTATCTATGAAAAATAAAGCTGACAAGAGAAGATCCATAATATCTTTTAACTGAAGAAATTTTGATAAAATTCACAAATTTAATTAATAATATAATTTTTTTTATTTATTTGCTGACAAAAACTCACTACTTTGATAATGTTAATTTGTTAGCACATTTTTACGATGCTAAAATGTGTTATTTAAAAAGCTAGCTGTTTCTAAATAACTATTTTATCTGTTTAAATGTTATAAGAAGAGTCTTTGATGTCCACATGAAAAAATTTTAAATGTAAATTGCTAATTTGATAATAAGATTTCCATTACTTACTAGATAAATTGAGCTAGATTTCTCCCTAAATAAATTATTACATTTCTTACTAAATAAATTATTTAAAATAATGAATTAATTTAAATAAATTGGGTTATTAAAAAGCCAGAGCATGGCCTTAAAACTTTGATCTAAATAATTATTTTTTTAACACAAATTTATTCTTATTAGCATAAGAAACATAAATGCTTAGTGGCCTAAGGTCAAAAGTAAGTGAAGCAATAGTTGACTATCGGACAGTTCACCATGATGTCGCATTGATTGAGTGGTCGTTGATGATTGTATTACGAACTGTATTTGTTGGGATGTGATCGCGATATGGCACTAAGCTTTCTTTTCGTCATGCGCACAGTTGGCCGGCTTTGCGATGAAGCAATTGCCATCATTGTTATTTATCTGATTTCCCCTTCTACACCCACTGATTCTATATTACCTTGGGAAGATCAGACATTATGACGCATAACAAGGAAGTTATATCCTGCCAATTCTGTATGAAGCAAGTCTGCGCGGTACATTTCCACAACGAGTTCGAGTGATGCTCGTGTTTTTCTTCGTGGCATATTGAAGCTGCAAGTACCTAAAATTCAATGATCGAACAATTTAAGTACTTCAAAACTGTTATATTCCCTCTCTATGCATACAATTTGCTAGTAACGCTATAGCCGCATGTGATGATCACGGGTACTGAAAATGTCTTCATTTTGCAATCAAGGTATATTCATAATGTTTATGTTGTTTGGATACTGATTTAATAATGTTACATTTTGAATGGTTGACAGTGTGTCTGTATATAGAAAAATTTTAAATTATTCTCGAGATAAAAAACTTTTGAATCAAATTTTTAGTGCTGCTACACGATATGTGAATTGTGGAATTTCATTAGTAGTCGTAACAATGAAACTATTCTCTAATTAAAAAGATTTTGTGCTTCAACGGTTATTTTACCTGTGCCCTCTGTAAAACAATTTCCTAAAGTAATTTGTAATACTATGCAGAAAGCTTAATTAAAATTTGTCAATATATTTTATGGTTTTGATAAGATCCTTGAAATATATATTTAGAATACTCAAAATAAAATGCTTGATTTAAATGGACTTCTGATATTCCAGAAAAAAATTTTGTAATTTTCTTGTTTCCCAGATCTCTTATTTCATATATATTGTATAGGGGTTTTAGTGGTTTTATTTTAAGTATAAAATTGTGTTTAATTAATGTGAACAAATATTTAGTAACTACATGATGAAATGCAAGTCACTAAAATTCCGAGAAACCAATAAATATGAAGCTTCATTTTTAGAATTTTATGTAAAGGAGAAATTTTGAATGAAATACATTCTCCATGATACCTAAAGTTAAAAATTATATATTTTATAAATACCTTTAACTTTATACAGAGAGTATCAGTACCTCACCCGCTAAAGAAATAAAGGTAATTTTCATTTCAGTGTTACAGACATTCAGGAAAAATAGAATACACCTAGACAATAGGAAATCACGAAGTAAATCATAGTTGGTAACACTTTTTCCCACCGCAATAGTGAAGGCACAAAATAAAGAAAGGAAGGACACGAACAAAATGTGAAAACATGTTTAATATTTTTAGTATAGTAAAAAAAAAAAAAAAAAAAAAAAAAGTACAACCGTTGTGCTGTTTGCCCATTGTTATCGGAGGTCCAGTATATCAGATGCAATATCACCTGGCTTCAATTTGTGGGTTCATTCTAATATACTATCACTTTGTCAAAGGCGAAATAAAGCGTCACAACGAATGCAGGAACTACAATTGCGTGTGCAACGTCACCTAATGCTTTAGTTTACGATGCGGCATCTCTCACGTACACCAGACAAAAACTACTCAACATTTTTTTGTTCTAAGAATAATAAACACGTTTTCTCTTGTTGCTCGTGTTCTTGTTTTCTTGAGTTTTGCACTTCGCCAAGAAAACGTTTCCAACCATGCATTGCTACGTGATTTTACAACGTTAGGTACACACTATATCTCCTGAAAGCTTGAAACTGCTGTTCTGATACACTTTGTAAGCTTTTTTCTACCTTTATTTTTGTTTAACAAAAATATTAACTGCATAAGAAAACTAAGTATTATTAAAACTAAGTAAATAAATGCTCAGGAAGAAAAAGAAAATACTAAAAAAAGTTTAATGAGAGATTCTTATAAAAAAATGAATACTTACATATATTTAATTTCGAAAATTTATTTTTCTCTTAAAAAAACGTCTTTTATTATCAGTTATCTGAGACTTTCAACTCAAATAGTCTCTTTGGCTGCAGAGAAGTTTGCATTTTGGTCTTTAGAACAACATTTCAGAAACTCGACTCCTGATTCATCCTGAATGTTTGGAATAATTCGGTATTTATTAGACAGTAAATATTACTGAAACTAACGCTCTTGTTTAAAAAGTGTCCATAGAGTGATTAATGTAATCAATAAACTCAAATTTAATTGAGATGATTAGAAGTTCTCTTTCTCCACGCTACTGTTGTGTGTGTACGTTGCAGCCAAAGTACTGCTTTTCCAAGATGCACATACAAGTGTATCTTGGAAAACAGTACTTTCAATTTTCAATTTTAAAAGTAAAACTCCATTTGTTTCTCAAGATAAAAGAAACAATTAAAATTTTTTATGAGTTATTTTTACCCAGCATATTATTAAAGTTATTTATCTTTCCAAGTTTATAATGAAAATGTCTTTGTTTGATAAATTCATTCTTTTAAATTTTTTTACAAATGTTTCATTAGGGCTACTTTTTAGCTTTATGTACAGCACTTAATTTTTAATTTTAATTTTGGCAAAAAGTTTGTCTCATCTACATTATACTGAAATTATATTTATATATTTAAAGCCATTGAAAAAATCTCTCTAACTGTTACTAATATTTGACTCCATTAAAAATATTCATTCAGCTCACATAACTTAATCTTAGGCTGATTTGTAATAAGAAAAATTAAATTTCAGAATTGTCTATTTGCTTAAAATTTTGGTAACTAAGATGTGAATAAAAATAATATTGCTCAGCTATAATATATACAGGCAATTGTTTCAATTATTTAATAAAAATTAAATGTTTTTACTTAAAGAAATATCTTATAATGAAGAAATATTGGAAGAAAGATTATGGTTGGGATACTTTAACTAAAATTTTCAATATTATAACGAATTCAAGAGATATAATTCATTTTTAGTGATTATATATCTTAAACTTCGTTATTTATTTAATTTTTTTGATTTATAGCATTATTTTGAACTTTTTTTTAACTTCTGTTTTAAAATTTTTTAGAGCTGTTCAGTTCGATATACATTACTGACTGTAAAAATTACAAACATGGAGAAATACAAAGGGAAAAACGATATTTATTGGAAAAATATATGATACTGAAAATATAACGAGTGATTAGATATTCAAGAAACTCGAATGCATCGATACTAGGAAATCAATTCTCAGAACAATCTTCTCTGACAATCATAACATTTTATATCCCAGGGATTTTGTGTCACATAGGTATTCGAGACCATTTATAGATATATCTGACCATGTAGCTTAATTAGGGTGGCACAATTGTTGAAAATAATGACTGGATCACGGTGGCAAGTCGCTTAATAAACCTATTCGCTTAAAAACAGTAACCAAACGTTTTAAGTTAGTAAGAGAAAACTAGTGAACGCACTTGCCAAGAAAGTTAACTGAAAATTTTCTGTATGAAGAATTGTTATTTTAAAAATGGAAACATGAAGTTGTGCATTCTCCTGCTGAAATATAATGACTTGAATGAAAAGTAAAGCCATGAACCTTAACACAGTGGAAAAATAACGGTCACTATTCAGAATGCCGTCAATGTAAAATAAAGGTCTAATTCATCTAATGGCATTCTGTCCCCTCCCTCCAGGGGGCAGACCCTAGATTATGGCTATGACGAATGCACACTGATAATATGAGTTGTCCATGAAGCCACCTAGTAGGAATGCTGCCATCATGATAAGCTTTACAGAACTGGATTCTGCTGTAAATTAGACCTTATGTCATTCCTACTTCTACATTCGTTGTCGATCCTACCATTGAAGGCATTCCTATCTATAATGTAGCATCAGATGCAGCAGAGACGAAACCATGGTCACTGTGTTAACATTTCATATTGTTGCAAATGTCGTCTAAATGTTCATGCAGACTCTTGTCTTGTAAAGAACTCATTCCTTCACTCATTTCTCGTGATGTGGCTGTACAGTGAATTAAGGTCATGCTAAAAACAGATTTATCTTCTTGATTGTAAATGAAAGTGGTCTGCTGAGATCTAGCATAACATTTCATATAATCGACCTAAGCACATTGATTTCATATTCTGCAAATTAACCTTGGGATCTCGACAATAACGAGATGCAATACTTCAATGTAATAAACTGCGATCTCGGTAGGCTATGATTTCACTTCTACCAAAGTCAGAATCATGTTGGTAAGTATTTTTTCTTTTACACAAGCCCTGATAACGTTTTATTCATTTCAACATATTGTAGTGTTCACTACCACCATCTAGTTTACTTGAATATGTTTTAAAGCAATTCATTTGAATATTGTACCACCCTCTATCAATCTTGTAAATTTCATATACATTACACATAGACTTTTTGGTATAGCAGTTTCGATAACCTACTGTATATTCAAAATTTATTTTAAAAACATTTAAAAAAACTATGCATGTTGGTTCTTGTTGCGAAAATATTCCTAGTAAATAATTTAAAATAATGAATTGCTTGTAATTAGGATGGTAATTTAAAATTATGGCTGTCCAAAAATTGGTTATACTGTGTTGATATTCGTTATACAGATATTTAGTTATTTAAATTTTGCGTCTAGGATTAATGATTACACAGCTGTTTTTTTTTCTCTTAAGAAATAATGTTTTTTTTTATTTTAAATCAACTTACCTGTAAAAAAGGAACTTCTTTGATTCTTAACAATAGCTTTTATTTTTGAAATATGTTAATTTTTCATCAATGCAATGGGAAAAACTGGCCAGCTCTGACAGTCGTTCGTTTGTACTATAATTTATTCTCTATATAAATAAAATCCTTACTCTTTCTCTTTGTATCTGACGAAATTTTGTGGGGGACTGAATTGAGAATGGCAGCATGAAATGAAATTGATCAGAAGATTGGTAGATTGGTACCAAGTTAAACTAAAAGAAGATTGGTACCAAGTTAAACTAAAAGAAGATTGGTAACAAGTTAAACTAAAACCTAAGCTATACTTCATCTAAGAATTTTGACTACAACTTTTGTAATTAATTTAAAAAGTAATTAACGCTGATTTGAAATACTGTAATATTTCTTATTCTGCAATGCATACTACCCTGAGACATTGCTTGCTTCATGAACGAAATTATTTTCCCTTTCTTTAAATTATCATCTTTGAATAACCACTAGGGGTTAAGAAAAATACGTTCGACATAAAAAAGGTCCTCTACTTTTATATTCTCACAGGGAGTTTTAGAATTTAAATGATTACCCACAATAACAAGTGAGTTTTCTGTTTTTCCATCATTACACCGATCAGAAGTACATTAAAGCAAGGTTTAAATTAGTTCCAAACTAAATATTTCATATTTAATTGTATTAAATGTAATTTTCAAGCAACTTACATCTGATTAGATTTATGCTTAGTTCATATATAAATAAGACCTTATTTTGAGGTGCAAAACAGCATTTTGAACACATCTAAGAAAATGCTGTAACGCTGTTTTAAATTTTCTCTTTGTCTAATTTTTAAATTTTATATAATTTACATTGTACCTCTGTTTTTTTTACATTTTACAGCACTTTCTCTATTTTAAAACTTATCTTTAAATTTTTGCTTTTTAAACTTAAATATTTTTATAATAACTATATTTTAAAAATGCATAAATGAAAAATTAAGCAAAGTTTCTAAACAATTCTATTTTATAATGCTCAAAGTGCAAATTAAAACTCTTGTTTGTAATTTTACCATTGCTTCTAGGTTTGGTCTAGGTACAGGGAAGTATGCTGGTGCAACAACAATCATTGTTTATATCAACAGAAATATTTACAATATTATACCTGTAAATTATAGTTACAGAACAATAAGTTTGTAGCATTTCTTGTTATAACAAGGTTTGGAAAAAATTTTGTTTAATAATCATTTGTTTTATAAAGATTCAAGAAAGTCAAAGACAGCAAAAAATTAATGAAATTTAGTCGCTTTCTAGTAGTCAAGTTAAGAACGAAAAGAATCTTCTTATAATTGCCTAGAGATACAAACTATTTATTAGAATGTAATCAGTGTGTAAGCCATTTTTAAACTTTCTATTCTAACTTTTATATAATCCTCAAATCTTCAATGTATTATCCTCATTGAATGTAATTTCACTAATCATCTTGAGACGCATCATTTGTTAGTATTTACTTTTAAAATCAATTTATATTCATCGAATATGAATCACCCAAAAACCAAACAATGGTATATGGGAATATCAAAAATTTTACCATAAATGATAAAATACAAACTATAAACTGAAACATAATTCAAATAAATAATTTACTACTTTATATTATATTTTAAGTAATTTTTTTATAATCTTAATAATTATTTTTTTCTCATTTAATTAATATAGTTTTTTGTGCGAATAATTTTGATTTTATTAAAATAGTATAACTATTTTTCGTTTCTAATTGCTTTTGGTCATACTGATTTGTAAAATCTAATAAATAGTAATCTTCAAAGGTTTATTTTGTAGTTTAACATACTTCAAGTATATATAACATAGGTCCTGTTATTTTTAGCAGTCCTGTTTTATACGTGGAGTTAACTATGCATACAACATCCACAAATATGAAGTAAAAAATATATTATTTAGAGATTATCAAAAACAATTGAATTAGATTTAATTATCGAGATACCGGGAAAATTTGTAAAAATATCATGTATGTATGCAAAAGTTTTTTTCTAAATAATATGACTGACCAAGACTAACTTTTGAAGCGTTTTTGTTTAAAATATTCTTATGAGCTCTACTACAGTAGATTACCCGATTAATACCTTCTGAAATTTCAAAAATAGAACCAGTCTTTTGGGGATTTATTACATTTAATTAAAAATTCGTTATGGGACATTTGTCTATCTAGTCTACTGGTCTAAATCTCGTGATTATCAGTTTTTTTTCACAACAATTTTCTCTCCAATTTTTAATTGGTATTATATAAGAATTATAAAATAATGACAAATATTAAGTACTGTATTGAGAAATATATTCTTAAAACCCAATGTGAAACTCCTGAAGTCTTATAAAGTTAAGAAAATATGAGTGATTCTCAATGCAAAAAATGAGATGCAATTAATTTTAAAAGTAACGAAAACTGAAACTTATTTTTAAGTATTTTTAATGTTTGTTTTGAAGTATTTTTAATGTACTCCTTGATAAACCCAATTTAAAAAAAATCGTGGCATACACTGTAACTGGCAAAAACAATTTAGTCAAGACAAAATTTTACTAAGTATATCTTAATTATCTAAAAATATTTGACTAACAGTTTATCTATGTAACAGTTTATTATATTTTAAATGTTGCACAACTAATTATATGGAATGTGTTTTTTTTCCAGACGTGCTGGATTAAAGGGCATTTATATTAATTTTTAAGATACATCTTCATCATCATTGTTTATTCAATTCTGATGACTGCATTTATTTACTAATATCCAGTTAATGCATTTAATGACCGTTGACATCTAATAAAATATGTATAACTCTGATGTCCGAGTTATCATATATTTCAGAAATTAACTAATAGTGTGTTTTTGTCAGAGGATACAAGTTTGACTTTATTTCATTGCAGTGGTTATGAAGATGGTCATCAGAGTTAACGAAAATTACATATGTACCTAAAAGATAATTTCAGGTCATAACTTTTGCACTTATACTAATTATAAATGCCTTGAGGTGAATTTTAACTCGTTATATTTTCTAATTTTTGCCAATATTCAACTTACGTATAAAAAATTATTAATCAAACTGTGAGTTAACAGGATATAATGAAATCCTGAAGTTCTTCATAATTTTTAGCACAATACCCAAGTAATGAGTGATGAGCCAAATACACCCAACATGCATCACGCAAATCTCTCTTAAAGTAAATTTATATTGAGCATAGTAAACCTGAAATTCCACTTATGACAACAATTTTTCATCATTAATAAAATATGATGAGTTACACTCATGTTGAACTTTACATGATATTTATGATATAAAATACTACGAGAGTTTGAAATTTTGAAGATTTCAAACATTTGAGATGCACTAAAACAACAGCAGTTATTTTGATAATGAATCTCAGAATATTTTTATAGCTTATTTGCAATTATTATGCCTATAATAGTTATTAAAGTAAACTGCTTTATAAATTATTGCTGTAAATATTAAAATATTTTCTGCAAAATAGTTTTCTAAATTTGATAAAATAAAGCTATACATTGAAATTATGTTTTTTGGAGGTGTAAAATACTGAATCCTTATAAGGCTAAAAAGTATAATTAAGAAAAAAAAACTAATTAATTGATAAAGATAACCACATTGTTCTAAAATTAATATTAAAGTATATTAAATACAACAGCTTGAAAAAATTAAAGTTGTACTCCATTTAAAACTTTTGTGATACTAAATAGTATTTAGTATATATAATTTTAGAAAAAGAAATGAATAAATTTATATTAATTTTATACTAGATGTAAAATGAGACAATTTTTGAATAATCATGATCACTATGTATTATAATTACTTGTGTATTGTATTTATAATTTTCTTTGTATTGCGTTCCTTCGATTAGTTAGATGAATAGTTCGAATTTTACTAGTTAAAAAGAGATTGACAGCATAATTTAATTTTTTTACATTGCTTTTTTCTACGAATTAAAAAAACAATGGAAAAATAAGATATTATTTTTCTTGATTGCCGTACTATTTTAATATTAAAACATCAATATTTTAAGATTGGTATTTAATAAGTCCTCATTCAGATTTTGATATAACAAAATTAGAATACCTCCTTAGGTATCAAAAATTAAAGAACGATAATTTCTGAAATTTCTATTATAAAATTGTAAAAACGTATTCTTATATTACTTTATTAAAAAATCTGCATGTAATTAATTTTATAGAAAAATAAAATATTTATTTACATTTGTATTAAAAATTGAATCCTAGTTTAAAATCTGAAAGAGAAAGAAAAGAAAAATTACAAATTAATAATTTTTAACAATATTTAAAAAAGGGAATAATTATTAATATGAATTATCAGTAAACATTAAGCTGTTAAATCATAAGATCATGTAGAAAAAAGAGCAACAAAGATCAATAAGCATTTTCCTTAGTAAAAGATTCTTGAATATGAATATCTTAAAGATATGACCACATGAATTACCCACTGAAAATTTGCCTCTTAGCCATATTCTTGATTTAAAGTAATAGGTAATCCAAAATGAAAAATTTACCTATTTTTTATAAAATTTAACTTTATAATAAATGATTTAAGGATTTGAACTCACTTTTTGGATTTGGACTAAAGAATTTTTATCAAGCATTAGTGGAAATTCATTTAATCTATGTGCTCTGGATAAAAGTCTGGCCAAACAGTCATTGCATTGCTTCTGAAACAATGGCGTACAATGACGTTTCTTGGCTAGTTGCCTGTTCCAATTTCTCGACAACCCTGTTATCTATGGAAATAGTT
This sequence comes from Latrodectus geometricus, assembly GCA_026290005.1. Classification (NCBI taxonomy): domain Eukaryota; kingdom Metazoa; phylum Arthropoda; class Arachnida; order Araneae; family Theridiidae; genus Latrodectus; species Latrodectus geometricus. The sequence continues at coordinate 598,458 of JAPDSC010022835.1, forward strand.
ATTGCACTTTCCAAGCCAGAGAGGCACAATGTTTTAATTTTGGTTTATAGGTGTTACGCTTAAGATGATGATCAAACTGTCTAAAATATTTAAGCTGAAGCATCTAGGGACAAAATATCACCTTTAAAATTAATGAAAGTATAAACTATATTCTTTCTTTTAATTTTTAAGCACTGACAATAGTAATCACAATAGCGATGTTTCAGTATAGTAAAGAATATGCATCATTTAATGAGATCACTTACAAAAATTGCTATTGTCAGTCTCAGAAATTAGCGAAATAGTATCGAAAAAATTATACGATACATTAAAAAATTCAATACAGTTACGTATAGCAGCAAAAATTTAGTTCAAAAAGTACACTTTTTACACATTAATCTTAAGAATAGGAAACATAAAGAAAACTTATTTCTTTGCTTCTGATCTCTAAAACAGTAGCATCATGAAATGTAGAACAAAAGTGATCTACGAATCATAGGGTTTATTTGATATATATATTTTAGGCACAAAATATTATTTATATATTATAATATTTATTAAAATATTATTATTATAATATTAATAATATTTATTAAAATAATATTTATGTTTTTATTATAATGATTTTATAATGTCAATATTAAAATATAGTCTTCTTGTGTGGACTTTAATGTATTTTTACGTTTTGTGAAAGACTTTTTTCCTTCGCCACGTATAATTTTCAAGGTCATAACGTTACCTTCCTAATAGAAATGACTATAAGAGATGCCTTCGATATTTTCAAGTATCTCTTAATTACTTTACTATACTTGGACGCAATATTTATAATAATTATGATTTGCATTTATACGTTAAAGGGGAAATATATATCAGTTGGCATTATATATTTTAATTTGTGAATTATAATATAAAAAAGCTTATTAGTGGTTTTTTGTTATGCTGTTTCGTCTTTCTGCAAAAATTATAAATCAAATTTTATTAAAAATATCCAGAGTTCATATTTCTAATTACAGAGATATTAACAAGCACGCAGAATAATATTACAGTGTTATTTCTGTAAATAAGGAAAATAACGATTGCTTTTTAGATTTCCATACGTTTATTTCAATTTTCGTTCTCTTATGTACAATGAATTTGAAATTAAAAAATATCAGAATAATTGCATATTTTTTTAGAAATGTTCAATATCTATTAATATAAGAGGTATTTTCTACGGATTAAATTTGTATTAAACGGCTGTAAGCCATAATTTTATTGAGTTACTATGACTACGTAGAGAAGTTAAAAGAATATTATCCAGGGTCATTTTGTTTTTATCTAATTAAGTTAATAGATATAATAACTTAAAATTATTTTAAAATGCTATAAAAGTACTAGAAATTAGTTTTGAATTGTTATAAAAAATATTATTCACACACACAATAT
>JAPDSC010022835.1:599961-614479 GCA_026290005.1 Latrodectus geometricus
TATATATATATATATATATATATATATATATATATATATAACACCATGTGTCATGTATGAATTTACATGTGTCATGTATGAATTTATAAATCAGTGTGATTCAAATCAATTTGTCTTTTATATCCCTTAACTTTCGTTTTTTTTTATTTTAACTGCCAGCTTGAATAGACTCCAGCAGATTCTTGCGCAGCTTAAGACCCATTTTAATGTGTAAAAAAGTCTGTAATCCAATGTTTTGTTTGTTAGTCTTTCTTCATAAGCCAAAAGCTACAAATTCTTTCAAATTAGTCACAATTCTAATTTTAGTTGTCATTTGGGTTTTCTAAAATGAATCTGATAGATACCTTTCAAAATACTACGAAATGAAATTTAAATGATATTAAAAACTTTTTCTATTTTTTAAATTCTATTTGAATGAAATATTTGAATACAGATTTTTAAATTTTTGTACTTATATTTATGAAGTCTTGGATATTCAATACTGTTTGCGTAATATGCCAAATACTATTCAAATCAGTTTTATGAACATAGTTTGAGAATTTTACATTATGTTTTGAGTTTATTTATATTAATTCTAATTCTGCATTGTGTTTCCAAGAACCTGTTTTATACAAGATTAGATCATGATTATCTCAAAGCTGTTAAATTTATTGACTGAGTTAAATCACAATACTTTTAATCTTGGATAAGCTTAAGTCGAAAAGTATACTTTTATTGCGTGTGTTTAATGATACATTTTTGGGTATATCTCATATACTTTTATCATGGAAATCTTAACATACGGCCGTAAGATATCTTTTGCTTTACGGTTATTCATTCTTTGATCATTACTTAGAATGATCTGATATCAAAAATGAAGATTTCATCCGCATCAATCTTGCAGATTACTTTACAGAAATAACTAAATGGTCTAGCTATAAATGCAAATATTCCAGTTTCAAGAAAACAACTGAAATTCAACCGTAAAAATACCCATTTATATTCTTTGATTGATTTTCATTATTCCCTAATTAATACAGTGAAACTGAAAATATCATTGAAGTGAAATTGAACTGATCGGTGGGGACTTAGGAGTCACAGTGTAGCAAATGTTATAGGTTAAGGAAAGGAAGCAAAATATCAACTATAAAATATCTAAATTTCACACTAGTAAGATAATTTTCAATTATCTAAAAATAACAAGGTAAAATAATGGAATAAGCTTTTGCTTGTCTGATTTCTCAACTTTGTTTCTATCATTAGTTTGTTTTATATTCCGGAATCATATCACTCATATCCAGTGATCCCCAAACCGTTTGTAGATAAAATAAATTTAAATATTATACTCATTGTGTTTGTGTGTGTGTTTGAAAATTTAATACAATGCTTTTTAATTTCATAACATTTCTTGATATAAAAAATTATACAAAGCATCTGCAATTATTGTTCTAAAACATAATTTCTACAGTTAAAAATTTCAGTTCAAAGAAAAATTGATAGAACCCATAAATAGAAAAAGAAAGTTTTATAATAAAACCTGAAGAGGAAGCTTGTTGCTTCTTAATTAAAAACTAGTTCTATAGTTAACTGCAATAAAATATATAAGTCGAGTTAGAGATCATTGTGTATTGTGCAAAAAGCCTTTTATAATCTTTTCATTTTTTTCAACATCTTTTATTATTGTTTGCTTAAAAATTATACTTGCAAAGGCAAATAGTCTTTAATATCAATTATATAATCATAAGTTGAGTTTAATCAAAAGTAAGTTATACAATCATAAGTTAAAGATATTAGCTTTTTTTAAAAAGTTTTTAAAAGTGTTTCTGATCCATTATTCTAATTTGCATTTTTTTTTCAAACTTGCTTCCACATTGAAATAATAAATTTTTATATCTAACTTATAGTCACTTTCTAATTGGTTCAAACATCACCATAGTCATTTTCTTAACATTTTTTTTTCAGCTTGAAACGAAAGCATGTGATGATAGCAAGGGAATTTCTTTTCATTATATCTTTGAAATATTACAGTTTTATATAAGGATTATTACAGTTTTTTTCAGTATTATAAAGCAATGTGATACATTTTTGAAAGTTCTTGCTTAAATATTTTCCCTTTTTAAGGCATTTATTTAAGCATTTTTATTTTTTTATCTATTTAAAAACATGTAATGCTCAATTATAAACTTATAAAAAAAATAGTATTCATAATTTATAGATATCACATGAGACAATTATGGTTCTATAAAAAGGCATGTGTCTACAATGAACAAATGAGATATGTAAGAATGGTATAGGAAAAGTACCTTTAATATGGGGTACGACCCCCCCCCCGAGAAGCAATACAATTAGCGATGTGTAATGCTCTCATTTATTTGGTCTATTGATTGTGTAGGAAGTGTGAATTATTGCTCTTTCAAAGTAATTGAAAGTGCAGCTAGGGTCCTAGGAGAGGGATGGAGAGCAACTTCCAAGAGCGTCCCAAGCATGCTCGATTGTGTTAAGGTGTGGAGATCGAGGTAGCCTTAACATCCACTCCATTGTTTTCCGCTGAAAATAAGCATGCCAGACTTGGGTGGTCTCGCTTTATCACCCTGTAACACTAAAGTATCATCTATTGCCTCGTCATAAGGGCGCACATAAGTATCCAAAATGTCATCTCTATAGGCATGAACATTAACATTTTCATGGGAAAAGGCATGGAAGTCTGTGTGTCCAACCGAAGAGATACTAAACCCAAACACAGACGCTGCCTGATCTGTATGCATCTCTTTTACGTGTGTTAGATGGATGAAAACGACTTCCACGTTCTCTCCAAATAAAAACTACTATCGCTTTTGAGGCTAAACTTGCATTTATTCGTAAAGAGTATAGCCCTCCGTTGATCACGCGTCCAGTGGACACGTTGATGTGCACATTGCAAACGTTCCCGCTCATGGAGTGCCGTGAGCGAGAAGCAAAAGACTGGTCGCTTCGCATAAAGATCACGTTCGTGAATCCTTCGTCGCATGATTGTTCTGGATACTAACCTTCCAGAGCTTTCAGATAGAGAGTATCTGTGTTCAGCTTGAGTTGTGGCTCTATTTCTTCGTGCACATAATGACAAATATCGGTCATCGGCACTCGTATTAGCACGTGGACGTCCTTGGCTGAACCTCCTGGATGCCAAACCCGTGATTAGAAATTGTTGCCAAAGTCTTATGAATCACAGACGGCCTCACATTCAGCCTAACCACTTCTATCTGACTTTGTTCATCTTCTAGTCTTGCAATATCTCGCCATCGAAATTGTTAGGTCAAATGATAATTGAAACCCTTGTTACAGTTTCGTTATACCAGATTTCTAATTTCAGATACGCAGCGATAATTGCTACCTTGCTCTGTGACATCCATTTTTATGCTCCTCACAAATGACGTATTCCAACAGCAGCCTCACTATTTTGTATAATGTCATATTGTTTAGCTCCTTTTACTTATCAACATATTCAAATTTCATTGAGATTGGCTTATATTGGTGATAGTTATCTCTAGTTTTGTGATTTTTTTCTTAACTTTTGGTTCTGCTTTAATATTTTTTTCCAAAATGTTTTAAGTGGAGTGAAAAGCTCACGTTTGTTACAAATAGAGAAGAAACCTTTCGTATATAGCAAAGAATATGTGAATATCTTTCAAGATAGACACAAACTGCGTAAATAAGAAAAAAAGACAGATACACTAAAACATCCTTTTCTTTTGTAGTTCTTATAAAATTTTAAAATCCGATAAATTATCGAATTGATATATTTTTTAACATATTTACTCATATATGAGTGAAACAAATGGCAGTCAATTGCTAATTTGAATAAAATGCACATTCTCATATCTATAAAATATTCATTGAATCCACATAATAGTTACAGTTATAAAACGAATATCTAAACACACGATAGTACTTTAAGGAGCAAACGTTGTTAGCTTTGATTTTTTTTACGCTACATTGGAATACATCATTGCTAAGCTTGAAGTCGAATAACTCTTCAAGAACAACAGTTGCTTAGGAATTTTAGATTATTTTCTTGCTTTTGTAGTCTCTTTCTTTTCAGAATTTGTTTTACTTTCACCGCCAGACAGAAGTCTGACGGTACTAAATATATTTTATTTTCATTATATTTTATCAGTTTTTTCGGTCATTTTATTTTCCTTTTCGTCGGATACAAGTCACTAATTATAATAATTATATTAATTGTGCTTATATCTATACAAAAGTTTTCATCCGTTTATTTCAATAGCCTAAAGTTTAAAGTGCATTAGGAAACTTCTATGATGGAGAAGAGAATCAAATGACAGATTAATATGTTGAATATTATACACTACTGGCCATTAAAATTGCTACACCAAGAAGGTGACATGCTACAGACGTGAAATTTATACGAAAGGAAGAAGGTGCTGTGATATGCAAATGATTAGCTTTTCAGCGCATTCAGACAAAGCAGGTGTCAGTAGCGAAACCTACATTGTGTTTAAATGAAAAAATTGTTCAGCCGGTTCCTCATACACAAATTGCATTTGAACGTTGTTGCCTGGTGAAAAGTTGTTGTGATGCCTCGTGTAAGAAGGAGAGATGCGTACCAGCACGTTTCTGACTTTGATAAAGGTCGAATTGTAGCATACCCGGATTGTGGTTTATCTTATCGCAGTATTGCTGCTCGCGTCGGTCGAGATCCAATGATTGTTAGCAGAATATGGAATCGATGGGTTCAGGATGGTAATACGGATCTCAACGGCCACCTATCACTAGCAACCGAGAAGACAGGCATATTATCCGCATGGCCGTAATGTATCGTGCAACCACGTCACGAGCCGTGAGTCAAGAAATGGGGTCGTTTGGAAGACAACAAGTGTCTACACGAACAGTTCGACGACGTTTGTAGCAGCATGGACTCTCAGCTCAGAGACCATGGCTGCGGCTTCCCTTGACGCTGCGTCATAGACAAGAACACCTTCAATGGTGTGATCAACGACGAACCTGGGCGCACGAATGGCGAGACGTCATCTTTTCAGATGAATCCAGTTTCTGTGTACAGCATCATGATGGTCGCATCCGTGACGCATCCGCATCCATCGTGGTGAACGCACACTGGCAGCGTGCATTCGTCATCGTCATACTGGCGTGATAGTATGGGGTGCCATTGGATACACGTCTCGGTCACCTCTTGTTCGCATTGACGGTGCTTTGAACAGTGCACGTTACATTTCTGGTGTGTTACGACCCGTGGCTCTACCGTTTATTCGAGCCCTGCGAAACCCCACGTTTCAGCAGGATAATACCCGACCGCTTGTTGCTGGTATTGTACGGACCTTCCTTGATACGGAACATGTTCGACTGTTGCCCTGGCCAGCACGTTCTCTAGATCTTTCACCAATAGAAAACGTCTGGTCAATGGTTGCCGAGGCTCGTCACCAAACGCCAGTCACTACGGTTGATGAACTGTGGCATCGTGTTGAAGCTGCATGGGCATCTGTAACTGTACATGCAATCCAATCTCTGTTTGACTCAATGCCCAGGCATATAACTGCTGTTATTAGTGCCAGAGGTGGCTGTTTTGGGTACTGATTTCTCAGGATCTATCCAGCCGAATTTTTTGAAAATTTAACCACTTGTTATTTCTAGTATAATATATTTGTCCAATTAATATCATTTTGTTATCTGCATTTCTTCCTGGTGTAGCAATTTTAATGGCCAGTAGTGTATATTAATTGTTTGACTATTATACTATCTAGTTGACAGACTTCCATGAAATTTTATACCCTTAACACTTCAATTTTGTCCAAATTTAAGTTTTCGATGTGGTTCTCTAAACTTTTATTTCTTAAAATATTAGCGAAATTAATTACTTTGATCATTCTTTTCATTTTAAGTGATTATAAATTTGAGCTGCTTTTTCTTCCAAACTTTTATTAAAAATGACATGCGACATGCGACTTAAATGGTTTCTTTTTCGCATGTCATTTTTATGACATGCGAAAAAGAAACCATTTAAGTAATAAATAATTTTGAAATTTAATCAAAGTTTACTTTTTTTTTAAATAACTCAATCAAGAAACTGAATTTCATGTTTGCTGAAGAAGATTTAACAAATATTGTTAAATGTCTAATTTTTAAATAAAAAATATATTTTAATGAAATAAGTTAATTATTCTTAAAGCATTTACTATCATATTTGTTTGCAATGCATTTATTTTGATAATGAATACGCATAAAAATATTTTAAATGACATTTTCCTTTTGTAAGACTAAAACTTCATGAAAAATAATAAATATTTGTTTATATACTAAATATATTCATTTTCTATACAGTTTGAGTAATTTATATGATAAAACAAGCCCGTATATGATTAAACAAGTGGGTTAAGATTGTAGGTAACGGCCACAATCTTTCATTGACCATATCTTCCAACAAAAAACTTGTACCTCACTTTCTGTGAAAAATTAAGATTTAGAAAAATAATATTTTATGTTTCTTAATAATTAATATTAGTTATTTAACTTAGTTAAAAACCATGAATTTGGTGCTGTTTTCATCACGAAATGGTATCTCAATTACAAATCAGCTATAACCAAATCGAATGAGTTGTTGAATGCTTGAAAATTCCCTTATTTACAAAGTTACTTAATACTGAAGTCAGGACTCCTTCGCATTACAATGCATTTGATATCATAAAAAACAATATTTTTCAAAATCGGAAAAACAATAAATAGTTATTATTTTTTTAAAAAAAATTATGGGGAATGCAGAAAGGAGAGATTTGATGAAGTAAATATTTTTTCTTTGACCTCAGGGATTACCCATGATTACAATTTCAAAAGAAGGAAAAGAACCACATACTTCTTTCTTGAAGCGAGAATAGTTCCGAAGCGGAATATTGGATCATTTAAATTGACTACACTGCAGCTGAGGTGACTTTATAGGGAGTTCAAATTAGTATTTATTATGCTTTAAAGTAATTACAAACCCTGCCATCAAAATTTCGTAGTGGGTCCTTATATAATTTTCACTTCATACTGGGAACTCTGTATAAACTCACCAACAAAATTTCGGTGGACAGAATATAGATTTTACTTATATAGATATATGGTTTTACACTAATGCCATATGTCATGCCAAAAAATGAAAAATTAAAGGAAAGTTTTGATTGAATCAATATTAATGATATAAATCTCATTTGATTTTTCTTAAAATTATCTGTGTGTGGATAATAATTTTTATAACAATTTACATTTATATTTACTTCAGATAGTTTTAACACATGAAGTAGCTTTAACAGGTTTTTTTATTAATCTCTTGATAATTGTAAAAAAGAAGTGAGCAAATTGTTTAAAACAAATTCTGACTAATGTATAAAGCAAATAATTGATATTTTGAATATTAGTTTAAATTTACAAAAATATTAAGCATAATATTCTAAAACTAGAATTTTTAAAATTTTTTAAAATTTGAATACCTTTTAATGTACATATTTGTTTATAAAACTCTTATAGATGATTTCAGTCACATTATTAAATATAAGTATTACGTGGCATTGTATTCATTCAATTAATAAAATTTCTTAAAAAAGATTCATAAGGAACCAGTTTTGTACCTCGTAAACAAATATAAATTAAGTATTTAAGTCTTATAATTTTAAGAGCATTTTAGATTTTAGGTCATAAAAATATGACCATTTTTTAAAATATAATTAACTCATACAAATTTTATTAAAAGCAGGAAATATTTATATTAAAGTATTTAAAATAAAAACTAAGTTTTATGTTACTTTATAAGCATATTTTACAAAAATGACTTTTTACACAAATTTTTTTTATTTTTTTGCTTTTACCTACTAAAAGTGTATCTGTACTATAATATAAATATGAAAAAATAAAGTGTACTATAATATAAATATGCAAAATAAAGTAAAATTTAAAACCTTCACTATTTTACAACTAGTTTGCAGAAAATGAATTCATTTATATTAATTAATTCCTTTTTATAATTACATATATTATTAATATATTTTACAATGTCTCAGTTACTTATTTTATAATACTTCAGAACATAGATTTGTTTGAAAAGATTAAAATCTTAATCATTAATAAAAAGAGTAAAACTTATAAATACATATTTGGGTTAAGAACACAATCAATAATAAACTTTAAAATTATTTCTCTAGTTTAGTTATAAGACCATATATATGTTTGGAATGGTTAAATGCTTAGAGCAACTAAGTAGGCTAAGTAAACGAGATTATGATAGTAAAATAATAAGGTATCTTAAACTTTATTAGATGCATTATTCAGATAAAGTATGTATTAATGCTGAGGTATAGTAATCCGATACTTCTTACCATTCGATTAACCTACTCATTAATTAGATAATTTAGTAAATGATACAAGTAATTTGACTAATCTAAAGGTTACAGTTCGCCGGTAGACAGTGGGTCAGGTAACGACGGACTTCAATGTAGGTAAAAATAAATGTTCCCAAGCACACCAGTCAGTGGTGTTTGTCGATGTCTACCATTCTCTTCCTTTTATTTCATGAAAAGTGCAACTTCCGATACCCTATGTCAGTGTTTCTCAACCTTTTAGTATTCACGGCCCAATTTTCAATCATAATTTTCCTCGCGCCCCCCCCTCCCCACCGCATACAATAAAATATATACAATAATAATGTATTTTGAGTATTTTGGCGCTAAACCTACACTACAACCTTAATTTTAAACTTTACAAATTAACAAGAATACCGAAATTTATTGACATTTTGCAACACCGATCTCCAGCATTGAAAAAACAAGAATCCTATGCTTTTTTATTGCTCTTGCGTCCCACCATGTCGGGCATTCTCACGGTTTCGCGAAAAGTTTCGATTTTTCTGGAATTTGTCTGGTCAGCAAAAAATTAAGCTAGGAGCGTGCGCAGATGTGAACAAATGTTTTCTCATGGGGAGAAGGAGAAAGTTCTATGACGCCAATTTCAATTCCAGACAATCTCATTCGAGTCGATCCTTCTATCGCTATTGAATCTATTCTGAATGAGTAATTGCAATTCACCGTATTAAATATTCACGGCAACAGACTTATGCAGAATCATGGATAAATATTTAAGCGGGCGTAAGCGAGCATTAGACGATAGACAAGCATTAACAAGTACACAGATGAGCGTGGTTCCGAAGATAAAAATCAAGAAAAATTTCTCAAGAATACTTAAATTTTGGGTTCACTAGTACTGAAGTAAATGAAGAAGAAAGGCCCCTGTGTATCATTTGCTCAAAAATGTTGGCGGCAGACAGCATGAAACCTAATAAACTTAAACGACATTTGGAAACGCTTCATAGTGAGTACAAAAACAAACCCAGAGATTTCTTCGAATTAAAATTAAAATCATATGAAAAGCAAAAATCATTGTTTAAAAAAACTTCGTCTATGAATGAAAAAACTTTAATTGCCTCTTACAAAGTTTCATATAAAATAGCCAGATGTAAAATGCCTCACACCATTGGTGAAGAGCTTATTTTGCCAGCCGCGATTGATATTGTAGAAATTATGTTTGGAGATAATTTTGTAAAACAAATGCAGTCTATACCTCTTTCAAATGATACTGTTGCCCGTCGAATTGCTGATATAGCTGAAGATGTAGAGTGTCAGCTTTTGTCGAAGTTGAGTTACAAATTGTTTTCAATACAATTCGATGAGGCAACAGATAGTAATAAAGATGCTCCTTTCATTGCCTATGTTAGATTTTGTGATGATTTGTCAGTAGTAGAAGAATTACTTTTCAGCAAACCAATAGAACTCAAAGCAACAGCACTTGCTTTATTTGCTATCTTAAATGATTTTATGAACGAGGCAAACATAGAATGGAAAAATTGCGTCGGAATATGCACGGATGGTGCTCGTTCTATGTCAGGAAGATTCCAAAGTATTCAAGCACTTGTGAAACAAAAATCGCCACAGTGCGTCTGGACACATTGCATGATCCACAGAGAAGCTTTGGCTTCCAAAGAAATGAGTCCTGGTTTGAATATTGTGTTAACTACGGTTGTAACCGTAGTAAATTATATAAAATGAGACCCCTGAAATCAAGAATCTTTTCCGCACTTTGTAAAGACATGGGTGCAGTACATTCAGCGTTACTATTTTATTGCAAGGCAAGATGGTTATCACGAGGGAAATTTTTGCAACGTGTTAATGAATTAAGAGAAGATATCGCCATTTTCCTAGAAGAGGAAAACAGACCGGAAGCTGAGAATTTTCGCGATAGTTTAGTTGTGTTGAAATTGAGCTACATGGTCGACATATTCGAGAAATTAAATAACTTGAATCTTCAACTGCAAGGAACAAATACACATATATTGGATAAGAGTGATAAAGTTAATGCTTTTTGTAGGAAATTGGAATTGTGGAGCAGAAATTTAAAGCAAGAAAACTTAACAATATTTGCAAATTTGAATGATTGTATTAAAACTTACAAGGCTGAAGAACAACATGTAAAAGTTGTTTTTGTAACCATTGAAAATCATTTAGCAATGCTAGCAAAGAATTTTAAAAATTCTTTCTTGCTGACGACAAACTGATATCAAGTTAAAAGTGGGTGAGGGATCCATTCAAAATACTCCCGAAGGACTCTCAATCGAAGAGGAAGAAACCTTCATATACTTCACGGCAAGCGGTGGAACCAAAAGACAATTTAGTAATAAATCACTCTTTGAATTTTGGGCAGGAGTGGATGATGAGTTTTCTGTACTAAAAACAAGAGCATTTCGCATTCTACTACCATTTTCAACATCTTACTTTTGTGAAACTGGATTTTCTGCGGTGGCTTCTTTGAAAACAAAATATAGATCTCAGCCAAATATAGAAAAAGAACTGAGAGTGTCTATTTCTAATATTAAACCCTCCTTCGAAAAACTTTGGTCTGAAAGACAGGCCCAAGGAAGTCACTAATAGTTATTAAATTTGTTTTTAATTTAGTAAGTTGTTTTAATATAATAATTTAATTATTAAATATGTCGAAATGTATTTTGTTTTGTATGTGTGTGTGTGTGTTCTTTCCTTTGAGTCACTTAATCAATTTTTTCAAATAACATTTTCTCTTGGATATGCTCGCGCACCCATAGGGGGGCGCGCCCCACAGGTTGAGAATCACTGCCCTATGTGAAATATAATGATGTGTGAACATCCAATATTTTAATGCCTCTTACTTAGTCTCACTGTCATTGATCCACTTGCCATTGGTACTCATAAAGACAGCATGCGAACATCATATGGAGCAATCAGTTTCAGAAATATTCATTTCCAGTCTGCTCCATCACAATCTTTTTGATAAAGTCTTCTAAATCAGCAGTTTTTTCCTTAAAAGAACATGTAATGATATGAATGATGCTTTACACTCTTCGATATAAAGTATATATATTTTTCTCTGGCTCAAGTGTTTCCCGCGACATTTAGGTGGTCTCAATATCAAATTATGGAAGAGGTCCTAATGGTTTTGTTCTTCAGTGTATCTAAGTTTAATAATGGTTAACTATATAAGCATTACAACATGAGTAAAAAAGGATACGTTAACAGCTTTTTATTCATTTATTTTCCAAGAAAAAGGATTTCTAATAATTGTTCCAATCTGAATTAGCACGATTTCACCTCATTAAAGTTATATTTTACTGAAATTAATGATTTTTTGAAGTGGGTGAGTATATGACAGTGGATAAGTGTCTGAGGCTACGTATGCGATTCTTAATCTAAATCTATAAACATACCAATAGCTTATGCACTACTTGGGTATTAAAGGATAAATCATCAATTTAAAAGGAACTGGTGTAAGAGTAAACAAATACAGTAAAAAATATTTAGTAATAAAGTATTATTAGTAAATATTTTTAGGAAGAAGTTCATGAAAAAATTATAATTCCTAAATTTCACTGTTTGTGCATCAACGTTAAATTTATTAAAATAACCCCAGCATATATAAATGAGAATGAAATATTATTGAATTAGGAATGCAAACTAAATTAAAAAATTCAACTGAATTGCTATATTTTAAAGATATATATAATAAAAACATTATACTTTAAAATATTTTAAAGTTATATTTAATTTCGGGCAGTCAATGTAAAATATTTAGCTAATATTTAAATATTTGAATTTTTCTAATATTACATCAAACATCTGGTAGGAAATTTTCCTTTGCTATAAATGAAATCTTTTTAGTAGTTTCATATACTAAAGAGCGTTTGGTTTGGAGATAGTAAATGTTATTTACAACTGCCAATTATGTGCGAGAAATGGAAGCCAAATGTGAATAGCATGAATTGCAGTTTGACATGTTAAGGTATGTATGTCATTGTATCAGTCATTTCTAGAAACAAAATTTAAAGAATCATGAATGTAATAATGTAAAATGTTAATGGAAACGGATAAAATAGTATTCGATCTTTTCCAAATCTCCCGAGCACTACACAGTTATTAAACAGTCCAGAAAGTATAACACTTCCTCAAATTTTCAAGTTATGCCTGCGCCAGAAATGTGATCCGTGAACCCAATTCAGGTAAAATCATGTCTACCAGGATTATTTGTGATATCCCGTAAGATCGGGATGAGTAGCATTTACTATGCATCATAATAGAGGATAGAATGGCAGCTAAGCAATATATTCCATGTTAATTTATAGCTCATTCAATTCAATGTGTAATGACATAAACTGCAGTCAAACCATATTATTATAAAGATGAATTGGTCAATCAAACTACATAAGTTTTCCTTTTGACCTTACAAATAAATATTCAATGAAGATATCTAAACTCCAATGAGGAGTAATATCTAGTATTTGAAAATAAAAAATAAGATAATAAATACAAGTGAGTAAGAACTTCTTTGTGGAATTTCGCAATGAGAAAATATGTTAACTAAAGTGTGTGTTTAGAGTCACTTTGACTCACCTGACAATAGATCCCCTATACCTCATAAGCTCCAAGGACCTAAAGAATCCGTCTTCAAACAAGATACTCTTTATTTCTTGCAATTTTGATGCTGTCAATTGAGAAATGATCACATCAATGAAATAAGACTCTATCTTTCAGACATGCGGGATATCCTAGACACTATCTGGCTTTACATGGCTGTTTTTGACGGTATATTAACCTTTGAAAAGGTAATAAGCACTTTCAACTGGTCCTAGATTTTTACTCACACTCACTTTCATGCCCATCTGAGTCTCTAAGTCTCAATTTTTCCCAAGACATCTGATATACTACAAAAAGCAATGATTAATCACTTTCATTATTAAGACTAAAGTATATAATACAGTACTATCAGATTTACATACCTCATCAGCTCGAATACATCATTTTTATTTAAAAGGCTGTAAAAACAATACAATTAAGTCGCAATAGATCAACCTTTGTGCATTCAGATGACTATAATTCTTTTGAAAAATGTGATAAACATATTTAGAAAATTGTTTACATTTCTAAAAATGATGACTCAGTTTAGAGCAATAATTTGAAATATTTTTCAATACTTGTAACAAAATTAAAAAAACAATTTTTTAAAAAAAAAATTCGCAAAACAATTTAAAAATCAAAAATAACTTTTCAATTTAAAAATAAAGATATTGCTTTCGTAATCACTTTGAAATTTTATTTAATACTAAAATCTATTTTATATTTATCAAAAACTGTTACGGTATGAAATATTAGGATTAAATAAGAGGAAAAAAATTCTTAAGAAATAAAAGGTTTTTATAAAATTTTTCTAAAAGATCTGAACAAGATAATTTTTTCCTCCTAATACTATTATTTAAGTAAATTATTTTTATTGAAAAACGTTTTCTATTTAATATTTTGTTTTTCTCTAGTTTAGGGAATTTGAGAATTCTTATTTTAAATTCAAGTAAAGCTATTTTGCTTCCCCGCCGGGAATATTTGATTGTCGAGCAACACACAGCAAGTAACACTTTTTGGCAGGGATCCAGTTCCCAAGTATCTTACTTTAGAGAGCGAACAAAAATAAACTCTAAATTTATCCGGATTTCTTACTAGCTTTCCTGGATGTCTCGACTTCGGGTAAACTTTATATAAATGAGGTTCATGTAAATAAATTTACTTATTTAAAAATTTTAAAGTTTTTGCAAAATCAATGTGAATTCTATTATATCAAAAATATTATTTAAAAAATAATCTTCATAATTAACATCTTTCCCACAGAATTTATAAAATGCTTTTAAGTTTTCACGTGTAATCCATAAGAATGCTAAGATTTTAATTAAAAATACCATATATATATATATATATATATATATATATATATATATAATATCTTTTTTCAGCTTGATATTTTCTTAAAATTTATAGAATTGTATAGATTTATAAAGATTAGCTTCACATTTAAATTCCTCTTCTTTTTTGAAATTTCTCTGGCATGAAATATATGTCCTTATTTTACAATATTTCTTCATCACTTCTCTCACATTTCAATCTCTCATTATCAATCATTCACAGCCGAGATCAAAAGTGCAAATTAAAAAAAA
>JAPDSC010022837.1:0-20792 GCA_026290005.1 Latrodectus geometricus
GCAACCCTAATTTTAATTTAGTGCCAAAAACAAATAAATAAATTTGTATTTTTTTGCTAATCAAAACTTGAACATTACTGATGATTGCAAATTTTTTACTCGTTTTATTTTACCATTAATCGTGGAAAGGGTTTAGGTTATCTCTTTTAATTTTTGTTATAAAGGGGCGGCATTTTACCTCTTTGCCCGGGGCGGCGAAGCTGCTAGCGCCGGCCCTGCCTGAACCCATCGATTCCATATTCTGCTAACAGTCATTGGATCTCGACCGACGCGAGCAGCAATACTTAGATAAGATAAACCGCAATCCCGGTACGCTACAATTCGACTTTTATCAAAGTCAGAAATGTGCTGGTGCGCATTTCTCCTTCTTACACGAGCAATACAACAACTTTTCACCAGGCAACAACGTTCAAATGCAATTTGTGTATGAGGAATCGGCTGAACAATTTCCTCATTTAAACACAATGTAGGTGTCGCTACTGGCGCCTGCTTTGTCTGAATGCGCTGAAAAGCTAATCATTTGCATATCACAGCACCTTCTTCCATTCGTTTAAATTTCACGTCTGTAGCATGTCGCCTTCTACGTGTAGCAATTTTAATGGCCAGTAGTGTAACATTTTATAATAGTATTTTATGTAGAAAAAGAGAGTAATTAAGTAAAAAAAAATTTAGCATTTAAAATCTAGCACTTATTTTTATATTTTTCGAACCGTTTCAATGGTCTCTGCGAGTTGAAAGACTGTTTTAATAATGTTATTCTGTGCTTTTTCTTATTTTAAATTGAAGTTCTTTTAGTTCATACATAATTTAATTATGTTAATTTTTTTGTTACTTTATGGGTTCATTCAATTCGGAATTAAATTTATCGAATATATGCTGAACCACTATAAATTAATTAGTTGAAGTAAGAATTGAACACTAGAGCTATTGAACAGAAGCTGACAGCATTATAGCCCTTCAGATCTCACATTAGTAACACAAATTTTGAATATTTCCTTCAACTCGATACAAATGGCAGGCTGATACTTTTCAGTGATGATTATCTAATCATAGCGTTAGAGTGAGATCATTTTTTCATAAAATGGATGGTTTCGATTTAAACTGCTGTATAACAACGAAAGATGGAAATTGTTTTTTGGTCTTCCTGTAGGCAAGGTTTTAGGGCGGGTATTTGGGAGTTTCCTGGTATCCTCCCTCGGAATGAGTGAATATGACCTATTATCGATGAAATGTCTTTGAGGAAGACAAAAAGCTATGAACATTCAAATGCTTTACAAGGGTCATCGTTTGTTAAGCAATCCGTAATTCGGTGTCAAAATGATGACAATGATAATTGTCACGGCTTTATTATTTTAAAGGCCTAGGTTTCTTCCGTGTACTTGATGTTGGGTAAATACATTCTCAATTATCATATGATAACAATGTGTCATAATAGTTATAAAGAGAACATATTGATAACACCCAAGTTAACAGTGCACACACTAACTGAAAAAAATTATTATTAATAGAAATTATTATTCAATTAAAAAACTCTTGCAAAGATCAAAATAAATTTAAAGATTATTCTTAACTTAGAGTAAGACATTGGAAACTATTATCATTTCATAAAACTTAATGCATCATGTGATATTTATAGAGTGTGTGTGATTACATATTATCCTCTCCTTCTATGCAGAGCTGCCAGCCGAATGGTTAGCTCTCTGGCCGTCACTCAACGGCTTGTGGGTTCAAAACCGACCTTGGGGCTTTTATGTTTGAAGAGGTTAAGCATCCATTTTAATCTGCATGCTATGGTATATATGGACTACGGTCCAATGGTTATCTGAGTTGATGGCTTATGGCACAGACACACAAATTCAAAACTCTATTGTGCCTTCAGAAAACCCGATATCATCAAATACATAAAAATCCAAAGAATTAAATGGCTGTTCATATTATTAGAATGAACACAGAACGTTCAACACAGAAAATATTTTTGGCCATGCCCTCCGGTACGAGAGCTAGGGCCTGACCTAATCTTAGATTGGCTGATTGCCGAGAAAGGAATCTCGCTATTTTAAGAGTGATCAATTGGAAGACCATGGCCAAAAATGAAGAGACCTAGAGGAAAATTCTAGAGAAGGCCAGGGCCCACCCAGGGCTGTCATGTCTCTGAGGAACAGATGAATGTTAATCTGATTGTTTCAGTATTGTTACATTTGGATAACATGCATTTATAACCAAGGAAATAATGATTTCTATGTACTTTATCCATGTAAGTTCTTTATGAATTCCAGGAGCACTTACACTCCAAATTATGGGCTTTTATCTAATGTTAAATATGGAACAGCTTTATGATTAGAACTCATACTCATCAATCCTGGATTGGTAGTTGTAACTTTCAGATATTTCCTGTTTCAAAACATTCTGCGACTATACAGTTATAATCTCTGTAATATGTTTTAAAATATATTGAACAATTATTCGAATTTCGAACATTTTGAAAATACGAAATTTATAACGAAGGAAATTAAATAGAACTTATTGAGAGTTTATATATTACTTTAAATTTACTCAATTCTTAGAATAAAATTTAACACTTTTTGGTTGGACCAACATGGCATTTCAAGGCCAAGCTGGCAGACAAGTGGCTAAAGATCTTGTCTTTCGTTCAGCGGTTCGTTGGTTCAAACCCCACCTTGAGCTTGGATGTTAATAATAGTTTGGAATCCACTTCAAAACGTAGGTCCCTTAATTAGCCCTCATATATAAAAAATGATCATTGTGGTATAAAACCCAGTCATCTCATGGTTTTGGACTGACACCAAATAACACTAAAAGAATTCAGAGCCACACGCAAACGTAGCGTAATTTCGTAACGGAATCACATACTGAAATAGAGCACATAAAATAAAAAATTTCTATTATAAATTCAAAAAATTACAACAGTGTTAACGCCATTAGTGAAACTTCAGGCTGAAGATCAGATATTTTTATTTCAATGGAGAATATTTCAACACAGATTACACAATTTGTAATTCCATAAAGGTCATCCTAATTAACTTAGATTTTAAAAATATTCCGGCTATTGTAATTTTGTATTTTTAAACAGTGTCCTTAAATTCTGAAGCGTATGCTGCATATAAAATATATTATCTTTTTTGTATTGTATGAGGTTATGTACATTTTTTATGGTGTTTTTCATGTGGAGAATGCAACATGATGCTAGTATATCTATCTACCACAGAATATACCACGCTTCAAGATCTGTAGGATTGTCAGTTTTATTAAAAATTTTGGAACTTCTAAAGTAAAGCTGGGCATAAATAAGTCCCCTTCTACCTGTGGGGTGATATCCTAAAGGTATGGATTGAACAGTTAATAATATTTCGAATGAATATCGCGAATGCATTGAACAAAATCAATAGAACATAAAAATAGGCTATTTTATTTAAGCAAATTTTACTTTATCTGCGGCAAGAAATTAAAAGTCTTTTGAGAAAGCTCAACAAAATGAATTTTTTTATTGTATTAATTTCATTAATGTGACATTGTCGACGGGATATCCAAACAATTGAAAGGTTTTGAGAGAAAATTTTAGCATCCAATGAATTGAGATTTTCAAGAGGTTTTATTCATAGTGAGTGATAATTAGAAGTGAACTTCAGAAAACTCTTAAGCACACACCCTGGCAGACACAGATGCTGAAAGCACAGATGCAACACGCATTTCCTGCTATACAACAGTGGCTGAATTCAGATCGGAAGATCGCGATTTAATCATTAGGCTAGGGTGAGTATTGCATTTTTTTAGTTGAAATTTATCTTTTACAAATGCCTTCTTTTGGCTCATGGACTAGAATCGTAAATTTAAGCAATATATATATATATATATATATATATATATATATATATATATATATAGAATATTGTTTTTTTTTGGGAGGAGTTCACGGTATTCATATTAGGAGACAAAAAGTTATTAGTGATCCAAGAGAATCAAAATAAATTCCGCAATTCTTCTATCTTTCATAAACTAATGTTTTTATTTATTTATTTTTTTTATTAAAGAAGTTTATAATTTATTCTCAATTTTATACTGAAAATGCATAATTATCTCACCCAAGATGAAATTCTTGTAGAAAAATTAATTTAGAACTTAATTATTTTACAGAAGATGTTTGAAAATATTTAACTTCTCATTGTGGAAGTATTTCACAAAAGAAAAAAACTTTTATGTTAATGTAAATAAGACCATTACAAAGAAAATGGGGAGATTATAATTTTAACTCACTAAATTATTTTTTATTTTAATATATTCTTTAATTACAAGATGTCGGCGTGTAGTAATATTCGTATGATGTATATTACAACTATGCCTGATAAATACAATATTATTAATATTACTTTTCTTATTAATTATTAAATATTGTATTATTAATAAGATTTATTGGCTGGTGTTAAGTTGATTTGAATTCATTTGAGATTGTACAACGAGAATAGAATAATTTCTAATCGAATTTGTTAAATAAAAAAATAGGAAAATAAAAACAAAACAAGGATTCTCTTTTTTTTTGATAAAAACAAAATTTATATATTTGCTTATAATCATGTTTACAAATTGGTTTATATTTTACCTATAAAAAACCATTTTCAACATAAAGATTTTTATTCATTTTTCTCATAATTATTTTAATACATTTTTTTGAGAACAAGAATGATAAGCAAAACTTCAAATTATTCAATTCCGATTTCCGTTCAAAAGTAGCACAATAGATGGCGCTACGCAGAAATAAACTTGAAAAGTTGATTTTACTTTTCGTACAAGGGATTCGCCTAAGCGATTTACATCCAAACGTATTTATCATTCCGGTGGAGATGGTAACGGTTGAATGTCGAGCTCAATGATAGCGAGGATTTGTTCAAAAAAACGGTTGCAAAAATACAGCCTTATCTGAAAAATGTAAACATGAACGTTGTCAGTGTATTTTATTGATATTCCACTTCATTTTGCTGGAATCAACTCATTGGATATTTGTGTTATTTTTCTGATTTTTACCCCCTGGATTCAACCTCGCATGCATCAGTTGTTTACATTTTCGTCTTTTTGATTTTTTTCCCAAAAGACAACAATGTCTTTTCAGGATTCATTTTGGGTAAGTGGAATTAATTCTTTTTGATTTAATTATTTTCGTTGAAAAAAATTAATCATCATTTAACATTATACGAAAAGAAAATCATTGTTTTTTTTCCGAATCTTTTAAAAATATTTGTTCGTTACATACTGTTATATTTTTAAATACTAATCCGAAGAAATTTTAAATGATGTATTTATTATAATTTATATATTTTTTTTATCTAAAAAACTTGTACTTTTTTTTTGAATTATTGATTAATTAAGAAATAAAAAATATACATTACCTAAATTTAACACTCCATTAATGTAAACAAATAATAATCACTTAAAAATTCGGTTCAATTTTGTATATTTTGTAATTTTAAATTACATTAATTGGAATTAAAAATCATGTGGAAAGATACAGCTGTAAGCCTCTGGAAATCTTGATTTAAATAAAAAATATATTACGACTAATGTAAATAAATCTGAAATAATTGAAATCATTAAAATATGATGTGAATTTCCAAACCGCAAGTACTCGACTTGCGGTTTTGAAAAACACATTCGTGGTTTAAGAGAATTATGATTGAATTTCAGTAAAACAATTTTATTTATTAAAAAAGATATATTAAATTTTTTATGAATTTTTTTCTATTTATTAAAATTATTTGTGGGCAATCACTAAAAACTGACCGACATATTTAAATTAAAAAAATAATAAGTTTATTGCAATGTTTAAAAGATTATAAAACTTAAAAGCCAATATTAAATGTAAATGTTTATAAAAAATTAAAATTGTTAAATTATACTCTGAGAAAAATGATAGTAATTTTTTTTTTTTTACTTACAGAATATTTATTGATAGTTTGGAAAAAAAAATTTGCTGTAAATATTAAATGGGTCTTAAAATACTCATAAAAATGCCAACAATTATGAAGTAAATTATAATGAATTAAAAGTTAATGATTATAAATCATTCAAAATAAAATTATTTGAATTTACTTCATAGAATTCCTTCACCGATAATATTGAAAGGGTTATATTTAAAAGACAGATGAAAGTTGAACTTTAAAGAAAGTATTTAATTAATTCATACATCATATTTTTAATGATTTTTTAAAAATTTTGTTATCTTATCTTATAATTCCAAATTTTACGGGAAATCATCAAATTATCCTTTTAACTATAAAATTCACATAAGGAAATTCTTTTATTTTAGTTCAGTTAGATTATTTAATATATATTCAATGACCTCGTCTAGAAGTTATTTTTCTATGTATTAAATAAAAAAGGATATGTTTTATACTCCTAGTGCCTACAAAAATAAGTACTCTTACTTATTTTTCTGAATCAAAGTTGCTGACAAAATAGTGTATAAAATAATCCCATTCAAATGTAATTTCATTTGTTTTGTTCACAAATAAAAATTAACTAGATAAAATCTGCTTATACATTCTATTTTTCTCGAATTTATTTGAATATAATATTAAAAATTGTTGCTTTTTAAGATAATTTTTCTTAACAACACAGTTTTTAGATCATTAAGAAAATGAATATGGAATGAGAATTATTTTCTTAAATTTTTATTATTTTTACCATTTTACATGTTTAATTTAAAATTATGTTAGATTTTAATTTTTCAATGTAAAACAATTATTCCAATCAATAAAAAGTGACGAATTCAAAAATTAAATATTTTTTCAGTTGTGACGCTGTTTATCATTTATTTGTAATAACTGCTGCCAACGGTAGAAATAAAATATTTATTTATTTTAGGTAAAGAAAGTTTTCTAATTTTCGTGTATAATTATTTCTTCAACCTTCACTCTATGTCAGCTATGATGGTATAATTATGCTTTCTACTTGAGTCTTTTGATCATTATTGTCTAGCAATGCCATTTTACTCAAGATAATTTACTTAATTATCCCCCTTTTCCATCACAGTAATCCAAATTACCCATTTAAAATTCGACTTGTCAAAAAGTTTTACTATATTTACAATTGATCCACATTAGATAAATTATTTTTTTCAAGTATATTTAATTTAAATAGTTTGAGTAATTTCGAATACTGTTAACTCACGATTATGCGTTAATTCGTGTTATCTAAATTCAAAAAAATTTCAATTCAAAATAGGGAAAAAATTTTTAATGCAAGGAAACGATAATTTTTGTGCGATTTTCTGAAAAAGTAAATTTATAGATTTGTTAGAAATGAATAATTTTATTATTCATCAAGTAATAAATATGTTTATGTTACTGTATATAAAAAAAATTCAAACGTTATATTGATTTTTTTCTCTTTTTTAAACATTTTTTAATGAGTTTTTGGATTATTCACAAAATTGGCTCATGCCTAATAGAAATGCTATTTAATTTCGCAATTATCACGAGTTTACTATGATTATGAATTCTAAATAATTCCTTTTGTTAATTACGGGTAATGGTTTTATTTAAATGTCATATAAATGTGTAAGTTT
Source organism: Latrodectus geometricus (assembly GCA_026290005.1). Taxonomy (NCBI): domain Eukaryota; kingdom Metazoa; phylum Arthropoda; class Arachnida; order Araneae; family Theridiidae; genus Latrodectus; species Latrodectus geometricus. The sequence goes on from JAPDSC010022837.1 coordinate 7,577, forward strand.
GGTCAAATGAATGAACGCTATGACGAAAACTATGGCTATAACGAAAACTTTTGGAATTTCATGTTCAGAAGATTATTTATGTATCGCGCGCTTTCATATATGCTGTTTTGAGCAGTGTAAATTAAAGTCACAATTCAAGAAATAAAAAAATAATTTAGTTAGGAAATGTGCTGATATACTTTTGCTGTAAAAATGTTCTACTACAGAATTAATTTCGAAGTGCCAATTGAAAATTAAGACGCCACAATTTATAATTATAAGCAGCATTCGTCAATTAGTTTTATCAAAAGATACTGATAAATAAATGGTTTGACTCGAGATTTCTTCAAAATTAAATCTATATTCCTAAAGGTATTCGAATTCTTGAATTCTTTGAATTGTTGAGTTCTTTAAAAAGAGAAATGAAAGTTATAACCATATAATAATTTTTAATTTCACAATCAGCATTTTTAATTAAATATTTATTAAAAATATTGATGCGCATTATAAATAAACATTTCAGGAATTATTAAAAAAATAAAAATAAAATATAGAATCAAAAGTAAAAATATCTCTAAATTAATTTGATTTAATTAGTATAAATTAATCGAACGCGAAATTTAAATACAAAAGTAAAAACTTTTAATAAAACATTTACTCACACTAATTAAAGAAATCTAAGCTAAAATTTTTATTGCATGATTTTTTTGTTGGATTCTAGTGATATTATAAAAATATTTACTTGAAAACTTCGATGTAAATATTAATTACATTGAAGTTTTCAAGTAAATATTTTGTAGAGATTATAAACCTTATCAAATCTTTTAAAGAATTATTAATCAATCATTGTTTATTTCAGTATCAAAATAATTTAAAACAATATTGATTTAATCATAAATTTTTATACCAAGATTTATCTCAAAAACCATATTTTAATGATTAGTCATAATTATTTATTTGTCTTTTTAAAATGATAAAATCATCAAAAATTTCTTAATTTTTGTATTGAAATGCTCAAGCATTTAAATCATTTAATAATTATTATTTAAAGGAACAAACAGTATGCCAGTCAAATATTTATTGTTAAAAAGTGTCAGGCAGTTTTTAAAAATCCATCACATTTATTGGGACTGGAAATAAAGGCAGAATGGGTCACGATTTTCTTAGGCGAGTGTACCTGTAAATTCTAGACAATGTCTTACTCATCTTCATAAAACTACTGCCGTAATTCTTTTGAATACAATGGAAAAGGTAAATGTATTTTCTTTTGATTTCAACTGCTTTTGAAAAATAGTTTCAAATATTTTTTTTTTTAAATTATGAAAGTGAATTTTCATTTATGCAACAGTTCCAAGAACATTGAAACTGTTGCATAAATTATATAACTGCTTACTTATACATTATGAACTGTTTTGTTGTTTTATTATTGATTTTTATTTTACTAAAATTATATATTTTTGTTCGTAATTGCAAAATGAATTTTTCATTATTCTTGAATTTTTGTGCTTTGAATGTACTATGTTCATTATCACACACTTTTTCTACATATATATATTCATTCGCATTAGAAATTTCTCTCCTTTTTTAAATGAATAGGCTCGATAAAAGTTTTGTTTTATTTATAGTATTGTTTTTTAATTAATCATGGTTATACTCTTATTAAAACGTCTTTTTTAGCTTCAATTGATTTATTAAATTTAAGCTTTAACCATCTTTTTCTTACATCATTTTAATATGAAAGATTTTTAATCAAGTGTTTCACTGTAAAATGTTTTATGTTTTCTATGAAAATAAATTTCGAAATCCATAGGTTAGTGGCAAAATACTTCTTTTTTGGCGATGAATTTTTTTTATCCTAGGCGGTATATTTTTAGTGCAAATAAAATGTTTGCTTGAAAAGTAAAAGTTGGAAAAGTTAATGGAGTTTTTCCAAGTGTATTCCAGATTTTAAAAAAATGGTTAGACTATACTTTAGTGTGCCCCTTTGATTTTCGCCAAGTTGTGATTGCGATTGGTCGCCAAGCTGAGCAAAACCCAATCGTATTCTGATTGCAACAGAGCAACTGATTGTTCTGAGCAAAAAAAATCGTCAATGAAATCGATATCCAAACAAAAATCACCATATTTACCAAGGGGGCAGTCTAAAATATAGTTTTACAAAAAAAAAATCATTAATACATCGGCAAATAAATCACATCGCTATGCTGCATATTTGTACACATTACTGTTAGTGTACGGAATTACTTCGAGATTAAATTTATGTTTTCCATGGATGTTTTATAAAGTTTTCCTTCTGCTTAACTACTTAAATGACTCACATAAAAACCAAAAATAATTTGCAGTCATGTTTTCCGTAGGACTCATGAAAGATTTTATAAAAATTTGTGTGATCCATAAACATAGAATTATAATTAGTGTTTCTATTTAACTATGATTTTCATCGTTCATTTTTCATCAATACAATTAGGTTTAAGTAAAATAATGGTCAATAGTCACCAAGACTTAAAAATCGCCAAATCTGTTAAAAAAAGGCAAAATTCTTTTCGGTTATAATATAAAAAAATCACCAAAATAATTTAAATGCTAATTATGATTGTTGTTGGGTACATTATAGATAGGCTATACAATTAAACAAAAAATTTATAATATGATTTTTAATATCACTTTTTTATCTGTGCATTAAGAATCTACTTGAAAATTGAACGTTGAAATGGCCAGTTAGAAATTAAAATATGTACTAATTAAAATAGATACTCGACCATTATTTTTGACTTCTGAATATTTTTTCATCATATTAACATATTTAAATCCATTATTTTATATTTAATTTTTTAAATAGTTTCGAATATTTATTAATTTTTTTTTCACATGCGGCTATTAGATGGGTGGAAATAATGAAAGGAGATTAGAAGTTTTAAAAAAGCCGCTATTTGTTTTTTTGAAAAGTTTGCCAGCTATCAAATATCCCTAATTTTCATCCATTACATATATTTAATTTATAAATTCTTATTTGTATTATACTTGGTGGTAAAAACTAACACATAAAGAAAAACATTAACTCAATCATAATGCTTTCACTAACCCTATATAGTCTCGATGAAATAATTAAACTGTAATCAAATTCGAAATCGTATTTTAGGATGATAAGTCCATTGGCCTTCTGCATTAATGTTTTTAGTTCATGATTCGGTGATTCGTCTGTAATGATTCACGAATATCGATTGAACTTCAGAGATTTTGTCAAGTGCCCCCAGTCATAGAGAAAGCAGGCATCCTCAATTGTTTCATCGATTACAAATGAGCGGTATTTAAAAGCTAAATGAAACACAGAGATATCGATCACCATTATACTTCTCCTCCTATTCACTCATTTTTAATGGTCCACTGACCTTTAGATTATGGCTAGTGGCAACACCTAAGACGGTCGCTTAGTACAAAAGATTTAACACTGTTGTGTCTCGATTGATTACAATTACAGCTACAAATCAGTTGCGTCTTACAAACACGAGCCAACCTACTTTCTTTTACAATCTATCATTCTTGAAAGTTATTGTGAGTTGGAAAGCATTATATATTGAGTTCTTATGGTATAACTTTCTAATTATGATATTCTTTAATGCTATTTTGAATTCTAATTTATATGTCACATTTAAGGTTCGGCCGCTGTTAAAAGTTCTTCAACACAGTTTCAGATCAGATCATAGTAGTTTGACTACTATACAATTGAGCTCTTAACAAGGTGATTGTAGAAACATTGTCATTATTATATAACGAAGAGATAGAAAATCTATATTTAGCTATGTCTTTAATTGATATGAATATCTTAAACACACATACTCAAACTGGAATAAAATTTTTATAAATATTCTTACTACATGGGGATTTAATTTAGAGAATGTGTTTTTGATATAATTATCTCCTAATAAAAAATATGATGCGTTAGTTTTTAATATCATTGAGAATTTAAAAAAATGTTCATAATTTTTAATTTACCGAAAATCAAGGATGATACTAGTTCATTTTTCCTGGGAAAATGATGCATTACATCTCAATCAAATATATTTAAATGGATATAAAATGAAACTGCATGTAAATGAAAATATGTGGAGGTGTATCGTAAAAAAGTTGTAAATAAAAAGGGTACTCTAGGTATGACTCGCCCTCATCTAGTCTTACCTTGCCGACTTCATGGGGAAAAAACTTTTGAATAAGCATCTTGATGCTACTTTAAAAGTAGTTGCGGAGATACAGATGCCATAAATTATATAAGAATAATTCTAACTTGGCGATAATCTTGGCATCGTTTTGAAAACAGCGAATCGTGAAGATTAAGAAACATCAAAAATATTAATTTTTGTGTATTATTATTAAAATTTATCTTACAGATTTTAATTGTAAAAAATATGAGAAAAATAAAATTAAAAAGAAACTAAAATGGAACATTACTTTTTGTCAGGATCCAACAGGACGAACAAATGTTTCTAATTCAAGAATAATTCTAGACAGTGATTCAAAGGCCCGTGTTTTAGAGTCCGGAAAGAAAACATATCATTTGGAAAAGAAATACAAAGATTTTATTAATGATTAAAAATTTATCATGTAATAAAATCTACAGATGAAATAAAAAAGTAGAAAGTAACTGAGGCATAAAAAAGAAAAAAAAAAAAAAAAAAAAAGACCAGATTTTCAAGTTCGTTAAACGTATTTTCAGCTGGTTTATAAAACACAAATATAATCATATCAAGAATTGAGGTATTGTCATGGTATGTAATTAGTAACATAATTAAGATCATAAATATTGTTGCCACTTCCTTTAAGTTTAATGTTTTCTGTTTAGTATAATTTAATTATTTGTTCCGTAATTTTGTTTGATCTATGAATCTGGCTACCGGTTTTATGTTTAGAATAGTGTGATCGGGAAAAAATTTTTCTAAATAAGAATTCCATTTAACTTGTAGAAAATATTGAATGCTATTCATCATTAAGAGATATGGATTTTTGATCTTGTTAAATTATAAATGTAAATAGCCTCATTATAATCATTGTTTATGGAATTAAAATAAATAAAGCTTGAACTCTCTCTTTGAGTAAAAACACATATTGCGGAAATAATGTAAAATAAATCCAATGCCTGTAAAAAAAATCAAATAATTCTTTTAATTAACTATTGTAGTTGAAATAGTTGAGAAAGTATCTCAATTTTTTTCAGAGTAAGATTTAATAATAAAAACAGTTTAATTAATATATTTTTGTAAATAAAATCAGCTTAGATTAGTTTATATTTTTTTTATGAAATATCTTTTGTAAAAAGTTATTTTTTCTATTATATATTTAATTAAAGCAGGTAATGACAACTTTTGAATTATGAATTATAGCTTTGGGTTGTATAAAGATGTCGTTACCACCATTGGCCCATATAAATTTCGAATGCTTAAATCATTCCTACTGAATATTTTACATCAGGAATACTGGACGAAATGTGTTAAATAAATTGCACCTAGATACAAAAAAATAAAATGCTAGATTATGCGTCATAAGCATTTGTGTTAACATAGAGTTTTTTTTTTCCTTTTATCTTATGAACTTTGGCGACCACATGTCACTTTCTCCTGATTACTGATAATGCATTAAAGCAAGAATCGATATAAGTAGGGATGCTAAATTATCCATATTTCTACTGTTGACATGCAGATCAGTCGAGGTGTGTGCTTGGGAATTTTCCGTATTTTTTCTCTTGCTTAGTGTAAAAATCGCTTGTTATTTATGTACAGTTCTTGAAAGCGATAAGTCATAAATATTTAAACAGAAGAAAAAACCTTAAGACATACAGTTATTCGACTATCATATATTAAACATGGGTCCATGATAGCCTAGGGGAAGGGTGTCCTTCTCAGGATTTGAAGAAAATGCATTTGATTTGGCTCGAAATGACGGTTGCAGTTGATTGTGTTAAGTGGCCACCAGAAATCAATATCCAGATACGATTGCTATAAAATTAAAAAAAAAAAAATTAAGAGGCTACAAGGACTTGTTTGGTAAAAGATAAGGTTTTAACCCTGACCCAGGCAGGGAACCAACAAGTTCACTTAATGGATACTCAGACACATGAAATTGTTCTCAGTTAGAATATCCTTCCGCTGGTGTGACGAGGAGGAAGGGAAGCCAGCTCAGGAGACGACCTCGCTATTTGAACGTGGTTAGATATTGCGAAGTGATTGGCTGCGTTGAGCGAGTTTTTCAGTAGGCAGGAACTGTATTGGAAGCAGACAAATAGATAGAGTCGTTCATTATGTTAACTCATCTTTTAGCTTTGCCAGTCAACAATACAATAGAATTCCGTTGTTAATTTTCTGCCTTGACGTAAGTCAGGGCAAAAATTCTTGCTCTAAATTCGTGTCCCAGTCATCGCATATTTATCTTGGGGAGTGTGTTAAGGACATAAAATTTTGTGTCGGTGGAACAATGTGAGAAAGTATAGTGCCATATTCTTTGTCTCTTGATAAACATAAAAACCTCGGGATTGGCATAATCGTGATGTTATGGGTCGTACGGTTCCGGGAAAACTCAATAAATAACCAGATCTAAAATCTATATGTTTTCAATGCGTGATCGCTTTTTCTCCTTCGATTTTTTTCGCTCGAAGGAATCCTAAAAGAGCATCCAAAAGAATGCGGTTTCATCATGGAATTTTGATTATTGTTGATTTTCCTTTTTTTTTTTTAAATAACTTGGTAATCAATTTAATGTATTTTATTCAAGAATTTTTTTTTTGATATTTTTTACTATAATTAAATGAGGTTGGAAGTTTTTTGATTATTTTGATTCCTTTATGTGATTGCTTTCTTTATTTTATTATAGGAATGTATTTTCGTTTTACGTGTAGAGCCAAAAATTTCAATTAATTATTCTAAAATAAAGTAATTTTTAGGAGTTAGTATATACATTTTAATGCCATTAGTTGATTTTTAATTGTCCCCCCCCAATAAAATTCAGCTGATCTTCTCTGTTGATGAATTTAGAACACAAGTAAAGAATATCATTTTTTTGTGTCACCAATTGTAACTTTTAACAAATTATAAAAAAATACAAAAATTTTACTAAAAGTATCTTCATTATGATATTTAAATACAATAAAATTTCGATTTTTTTCTTTTTTCATCAGCTTGCTTTCTTTTATGTTTTCAGTGTAGTTCTACTAAAATACATGAGAATGAAATTCTTATCATACTCATTTCTCTATAAAACTATTATAGCATCAATATCTCTAATAAATTTTTAATTTGTAATGATAGCTTAATGTTTAAGTTCAAGAAAGTTTAAAATGTATGAAAAAGTTATAAAAATAATAAATTAAAATTTTTATTTTAATAATTTTATATACTATAAGTACATAAAATAAATATAAAAATAAGTACTTTGAAAAGTACATATAATTTAATGATATGTGAGGAAGTATTAAAAATAATATAAGCGCATTACTTTTATTTAATTTTAATAAAAGTATTTATTGAAAGTTAATGCTGTGTTAGCTTGATTCAAAGCTATCTGTAAAATTTCTTTCTTTGTTATTTCTTTTTATGTATTACCTGATGCTCATTTTTGTTAATCGAATCCGCACAATACAGCTCCGTCATTTCATATAACTATCAAACAGTGAAATCGATATCTATGTTGTTTTACGATTCACACCCAGACCCCTCTGTACTTAGCTCAAAGATCTGAGTTTTGTTATCATTCTCTCTAAACTTTCACACCACTGGCAGGGAGGACTAAAAGCCTAGTTTAACATAGAGGCTGTTACAGCATGGCTATCGTCGACCTTACAGGCATCGAGCCCGCTTCCTTCCAGACACTAAAACGATGCTTTTCTTCATCAAGCTGGTTCAGCAAAGTAATTTTCATTATTTCAAATTTTCTATTTCATATGATTCAACAAAAAACAATCGTTTGAGAATTTCATCAAAAGTAGTTGCCCGTGGATTTCCTTAGAAATGATCGTTGTCGAATTTCGACAAAGGAATTTTGTGAGTTTTGACAAAAGCAATCGTTTGTGAATTTTAAGTAAAATAATCGGTTTCCAATTTGGAAAAATACAAGAATAATCGGTCACGAATGTTCGCAAAAATATAACCATGAATTTTATTAATGATATTTAAAATTAACTGATTTGGAATTGAATCACTAAACGCACTTAATTAAGTAAATAAATAAACTATTTATTTAGAAGGTATACATTAATGTAACAATCAATGAAAGTTGTATTTTGATTTTTGATAAAAAAAAAAGAACTATTATAATTTGTATATTTATATTAGGAGAACTTTCGATTTGACCTCCGTATAACTCGTTTGTAATTTAACTGTCAACCGTAACGAGTTCCATTTACTGCTTCAGCTACTCTCTGGTTATGTGATTTGTTTAATTTAAAAAAAAAATTACCTCATCATTGAAACAGAGTATTTCATTGAAAATTTACATGACTGAAATATAAACAATAAGGAAAAGATTAGATTTGTTTAGTGTTTTATTTTATAATCGTTGTTGCTTTATTTCTATTAAATTTATCCATTGTTATAAATTTAGAACAAATTTATCCAGTGTTATAAATTTTGTAGTTTAAAGAAAAACTCTTTTTTTGATTAAATATCGAAGTATAAATATGTTTGTATAAAAATAATAATCTTTGTTTTTTTTAGTAAGAAGTGTATTGTAAATATAAATAACTGTCGATGAATAAACAATTGGTCTGAAGTTTTTTTAGCTTGATGTTTAAAATGTATTAGATTAGCATTTTATGTATTAGATTAATATTAAGAGGGGATTTCTTGTATGTGTATTTGAATTCAGAAAGAAGTTTGTCCTCTGAAGCGCTGTGCCTACTTTAACCTAGGAGAAAGTTTACATTCTGTAAGTAACTATTTCAATGATAAATGCCCGCGGGGATGATCACCGGCTTAATACGGAAATATAGAGTTAAACAACTCAATCGATGGAGTAGACTCGTTCGATTATTCTTCAGGGAACAGAGCTTGGTGTTTTGCCTTGAGGTAGAATCATGCTTTTCAGAGTTGAATTCATTCACTGTTTTACAATAGAAATAAATGTTGTATTTCTGCTTTATGATGTAAATTGTGTTGGGGTGGGTTCTTGGGTGTTTTCCGTTCTTTCTCCTCGATGTCTTGTGACGAACTGATAGCTAAATGGTTAGCACTCTTGCTTTCGGTTCAACAGTTTGTGGGTTCGAATTCCACTTTGGATGCTTGTAATAATTAAGAATCTACTCTAAGCCGTAGGTGCCGGTCCTTGTGTGCAAAAAATGACCGTTGAGCGACAAACAAACCAAACCTCGGCGTCCTGTGCATACCCGCGTTATGTGTAAAAAATTCCCTCAGAAAACAGTAATATATTCTTGAGTTTGTCAGATATGTGGCACCTCTGCATTGTGGCATCTTGTACCATAAACAGTAATATACTATCGTTAAAGTGATTTAGAACAGCGTTTAGCTATCCGCTAATGCCCGTGTAGTTGATTTGCACTCTGTCCTTCAATTCAACCGTGAGTTAGCTGGAATCCTTCCTTTGGTTTGGATGCTTGCATTAGGCTGTAAGTCTTGGTCTAATTAGCTATTGTGTGAAAAAATATCCGTACAAACAAATCAAATTGCATGATTAAATATTAGGCCTATACCTTTAAATTTTTAACCACTGTTTTGTTTAACCACAAATTTTTTAAGTAGTGTTCTGGTCTTCGAGTTCGTGTGCTAACCCGAAGGATATGTAATCTTATTTCTGGAATGAATGTTTATAACGTTTAATCTTATTTCTGGAATGAATGTTTATAACGTTTCGAAGTCTATTTTAAATGGTTGGCCAGGGTCTAAATAGTTATCTCTGCAAAAACAGAATATAGAGCAAGGAGCTACTCAACTTATGTGTAACTTATTTGACTTGAAATCGTTAATTTTGTGAGATTAAACATGTTTTTATTAATAAACATATTAATCGTACAATAGCTGATACAATCTATTTCTTTAATTTCGATATTTGTTTAAAAAATTGCCATTTTTAACAGGGATCTGTATAGATTGTAATGATTTTCTATGGGGTTTTTAAAGTAAAAGAATCATGTAATTATATACACATCTATTAAGAGCAAACATACGTTATTTTATTTCTCCACTTTATTAATAAAATGTGTTGTGTATACGAGCGTAGATTATTCTTCGAATATACAAATAAAATTTATATCAAAAACAATAAAGGATTAAATGATTAAAAATGAAATCGTTGTGTGAAGAAGCCATAGAAAAAAAGTTATTTGGCTGTGTAATCCATTTTTTAAATGCTCTCATGTTGTTTATAGCATTATGAGATTGATATTCTTTTCAGGAAACACGCGAACTGGAACCCAAACGAAAAGAATTTTCAAGCAGGCGAATTTCTTTTATTCTTTTCACTCATTCTTAAGCTGCTTTGCTGGGATTCTTTTTTTTTAATTTTATCAGTTTATTCAATTCCCTTCACTTCGAGATTCTTTCATTCCAGACGATAAAATAAGAATTAAGCATTAAAACGCTCGCAACTGCGCGAAACGAAGGTTTACACTGTTTAAAATCCCGTTAAAAACTCTGAAAAGGTCCACCAGACCATGGAAGGCACGAGATCTCTGTTTTCTTTCTTTTTCCTCGGAAAAAGAACCTGTAACAATCCTTGCAACTTCCGCAAACATGCCTGGAAGTGCCTGCTTCGAAACCTTGCACCATGTTTTCCCGCCTATTATCTGCTTTTGAAAGGATTCCGGAATTAATGTTCTAGTGGCAAGCAAATAATCTTGTTAAAGCCAGATTTGAATCCGAAAGTTTTGGCAACTGTTGGTTTTATTGACTTTTTAATGCCATGTGTTACTTTTACGAATTCTGTGATTCAGCGATTCTCTTAAGATTAAGTTTAAGGTACTTTCTATGTTTCCAAAAAAAGTAAATTAAATAAAAATTTACTGGCGAAAGAAAATTACACTTTTCATGTATTTGGTTGGTGAGTTTTAAATGAGTATACAAAACTGCACATATTTTTCCAAAAATTACTTATTATTTCATCAAAATATGATGCATTTCAATATACTTTTTCCAATACGATTTTAATAGACAGAAACCAATCTTAAAGAAATTTAGATCTTTAAAACCTATAAATTCTATTAGGAAATTTTTCAGAGTGTCTTTATTTACAGTACAGCACGTGAAAACTTTTCTAAATGAATAATAATGAGGAAATTTCTTTGAATGAAAAATATTTTAAAATGAGTGATGCCATTTATATGAAATAATTAATAAGTAAGTTGTGAGAGAAAATAATCCATTCTATTAATATTTTTCAATACTTAGAATAATAAAAAAGGGTTAAGTCAAGATATCAAGAAAAATACTAAAAATATTAATAGATAAAATAATTAGCTTTGTTTTAAAAATATTTATTTTGTAAAAAATATAATAATTTATGTGTTACTATTATAACTATCTCATAAACGTATCCGTGTACATTATTTCAAATTCCTGTTGTGTCAAAAAAGCATGAAGGCTAACAGAACAAACCAATTTTGTTATTACACTTGATAATCATATTTTGATAAAAATTATTGCTAATTTCTGCGAGCAAAATAATATAATTTTACAAAGTTGAAGAAAAATAATGTTTCGATTTTTTTTATAACTAAATAAAAAAAACATTTTTAAATATTGTTATCTCTAAAAAGTTAAAGGAGATGAAAATGTTGAATAATTAATATAGGTATAATTATATTTTGATGTGGGGAAAACTATTAACTTATTTATGTAAGAAAAGAAAAACTTTATTTTCCAACAGATTAAAACAGTGTTTCAGTTTATTTCATAACTAAAAATTTATTTTTAACAAACTAATCTCAAAAGTCTCAAAGCTTGAAGATCTTAAGTATAATTTCATTTTAATATAATTGGATAATTTTATTTGTTCTGTTGATAATAGAAGGCATTTTTAATGTTATGAACCTTGCATTTTGAATCAGATTGTATTTTTCTACGTGTACGTAAGCTTACTATTAAACTGTCACCTGCATCAAGAATTCATTCCATAAAAGGCGATCAATATGGACGTGGCTTGGCGTTTTATTATTATTTATTATTTTTTTTTATGTGACAATCGCTTTTCGTGATATTATAAATTTTCAATTTTCGCTCTCTTACAAAACATGCATTCAGGGAACTGGATCACATTTGTCAAGAAAAATGTTGACAACTTGGCTTCCTGTGTTTTGACATTTTGTGTTTCACGATCAGCCACCAGAATTTCACGGGTGCAAATATATTGGTTCAGATATCTGCTGTTCACACATCCCTGTACCCAGTTCCGTGAATGACTCCGCCATTTTTTATTTGCTTGAATATCATGATGAAACTATGAAAATTGCATTGATGGACATTACTGCGTTATACAAAATATATTTGTTTTAACCTCCGATTTCTCATTTCCCCTCAAATTTTATTAGTAACGGTTAGTTTTTATAAATAACCGTTACTACCAAAAAAATAATTGTTATTATTTTTATTTATTAGAATATCAGTTTCCCTGAAATAATTTTTCCTATTTTTAATGAGAGTGAAAGTAACATTACATGTAATTTATTTCTGTTTTTGTATATTTGATGCAAATTTATTTCAAATTTCGCAGTATAATATTCAGGAATCTTTACAGTTAAAGTTCTTTGAAATGAGTATTAAAAGGGAACTACAACTTTTCTCACATAGAATTTGTTCGCAGCTTATTAAACGACATGAGATATTTTATTTTCTGAAAAGAATATGTTTAAAAAGTAACACTATCCGAGAAATGGCACTGTATACAACACTATTAAGCGACATTAAACGAAAGATATTAAGGTTTTTAATACTTAAAATGTATTACAAAACATGTTGAATGTATTTCTATCATTTTTGGAAAGTGAATTTAATGGCATAACTATTCTCAGCAAGAGCTCTTTGTGTATTAGTATAAAAATTAAAGACATGTCCGTGTATCGAATCTTTCTTATATACGCTAAATTATTTGTTATCACTTTGAACTGTGATTTTGAGGTAACTGTTATTCTTACCTTAATTTTACATCAATGCCTTCCTATTTCTTATGGTTTGACTGAATTAGCCATATTTTCTGTTGGTGACTATTTCATAATTTTCTTCCAAGAAAATATATATATATATATATA
>JAPDSC010022837.1:20892-52405 GCA_026290005.1 Latrodectus geometricus
TAAAATGATTTCCTGTAAACTATCACGAAGTTCGATAACATTTAATGCCATACTTTTTTTTGTATAGCCATTCTAAACTATGAAGACCGTGAATAGTAAAAATACATAATGCATTTAATATTTTAGATTTTATTCATTACCAGACAAAATACTAGAATGTTTGAGTCGAATGTGCTGTTAGGCTAGATGCCAATCTCGTTACTTAACTGTAATTCAAATTTACGAGGCGATTGTTTAACAGTTTCGATTTAATAAAAATGAATAACAAGAGATGCTTTGTAATAACCTAATCTATTTAATGCTTATACAGAGCAATGCATATTAATGCACAATATGCTTAAATCGTGTATTTATCCTGATTTTACGAAAATAATAGAAAATTTAGTGCATCTATAATGTTATTAGTGCAGGTTCAAACTTTAAAAATAATAGTACCTAATAATTTACCAACTGCTTATACCGGAAAAATATTTAATGCTATAAGCAACACAGCTTCAATTACTGTAGTAGAACAATTAAGATTTAAATTAGTTAGTGTTAACAAACACAATTAAATAAATATGCTGATTAATAAATAATATAATCATTCCAAAAGAATATTACTTAATTCATTTTTCTGAACACACGTAATTAATATTTTTGCATACATTAAATTCAATAATAATTATTCATTTATTTTTTTATTATTATTATTATTTAAAAGTCTCATTGTAAATTCTTTCAAACTTTTTCTCTGATGTTTTTCAAATTATCCTTTTTCTTTTCGAAAAAGCATAATTTGAAAACCTCAGAGATCTGCTTATGATTTATTCCGTTCATAAATAACTTGTTTTTCTCATACATATTTCTCTCACATTTTTTCGAAAACTTGTATAACTGCTTAAATAGTTGCTGAAATTTTTAATAATTTATAGAGCATAAACATTGATGTCTTAATTTTATTTTATTTTACAAATCTGTAATCAATATTTCACGCTTTAAAATGTGCTCTAATATTCCAGAAAAAGAGTTGCATATTTAGAAATTTCTGTTTTGAGAATAAATTTATGAATGCTTTCTCAAATAACTTTAAAATTTTTTATTTAAATAATTCATTAATTATCCATTTTAATAATGGAAAGTCAAGATTGAACTTTTCAATAAAATTTTTACTAAATTTATTACAAAATTTTTACTAAATTTATTTAAAATTTTTTCAATAAACGTTTCAAAGAAATATTTTTAATATCAACCACTTACTACAAATTTAAAAAATGTGTGTCTTAAAAATATCTACGCTGATGATTCGGGAATGTTTTGAACTGAATCACGAAAATTTAAAGCAATCATTTTTATAGTAACTTTAAAGAATAATTATATATCATAAAAAAATGGTGCATTAATATATACACATAAATTCTTTATTTGATTCATGCGCCAAATTTTTATGTAGGGTTGAAATGAAAAAAGTTACTAGAAATATAATAAAAATTATTTCAGAATATTTATCTCTTTAATTAACTTAAAATTTAAGTTAAAATAAAGTTGTCTCTCACACTCATTTCAAAATTTTAATGACAACGTTTACCAGTCATTAAAATCGTGATTAACACTGACTTGAATTCCCTGTAAACGTGTTTATGACGCTATGTAAATAATTTAAGCGATATAAAATTCAGTTTCGGAACTGTTCTCGCTTCAAGAAAAAAGTTTTTCTTCTTTTAAAAAAATGTCACTTATGCGTATCAACTGGAGAAAAAAATATTTACGGCATCAAATGTCTTCTTTCTGGATTTCCAAAGTGTAAATTAAAAAAAATAGTTATAATTTTTTGATTTTTGAAAAATTATTGTTTTTGTAATTGCAGTATATGTGATTATATTTTCCCCATTATGCCGCTGGTAGGAAATGTATCACAACAGGAATGAAAGAAGATCTGCCTTCAACATTTTATAACTTCATAAAAAGAGGGAATTTTACAGCATTCAACATCTCATTCGCTTTAATTTTAAGTAATTTATACTTGATAAATAAAGATTTCTTTATTTATCCCAAAAAAAATTTCGGGATAAACAAAGAAATCTTTATTTATCCCGAAAAATTTTTTTGGTAGCTATAGTCCACTGGTTATAATAAATGTACGAAGAGTTCACACTTTTCTTAAAAGTTGAATGATTTTGCGCATGTTTTGAATAATATTACATATTGACGTGACTTTTTCAAACATAAATTTGTACTAAATATATTACAGAAATAGGAAAGCACTATGCCTGTAATTTTGTATCCATTATACTGACAAACACCAATAAAATATTATTCTTATGGAAACAGCACGACGTGTTAAATACCTTTTTTTGACGACCTGAACCTTTTGTGAACCCGACGTGAACCTTTTTTTGAACATTTATCACCTAAAAAAATTTGAATGTAAAGGTGAAAAAGTTACGAAATTATAGATTATTTAAAGATCTACGATCAATTTCTGCACTCCACGGCCATTCGATCGGGATTGATAATATTAAAAAAAAATTCATAGCTACACTGCACTTATTGACGCCCGGTGTAGGATTCGAACCTACGAACTGTTGAATGGAAGACCATTCAATTATAAAATTCTAGAAATTTTACCATCATTTGTATCACATATATTTTTCAATTCATTTGAAGAGTTCAGTTCCTTATAGTGTCAGAGATTTTATAAAATATTATCGTACGGACAATGTTATGTAATATTTTAATCTTTCCGAATTAAATTGGAACAATAATGGTTTCATCAATTAATTTATCAGAGGAACAGCGTGTTGTATGGTCAAAAGTACCCCTTGAACTTTTGCTCCAATAACACTGTGCTGACCTCTCCCCTTCCTTTCGGATGCAGCAGTCGATTCAATCAAATCTCTGCTTCTACCAGAGCGATTTAGGAAGAATCCTATTGGCAGAAATATAGGGTAATGTCCATTTAATTTCTCATCTCTACTTATTAGATTTTTATTCTGAAATTGCGTTCGAGGAATGAATAACAGCGGAATAACAAGTGATAGCTTTGCTTTTTACGACGCACATGAAAAAGTACTTGTTACTTTCGTATGAGACTTAAACTATAGATACCTGTTAAATTTCCCCAGCATTTGTCTCTTAGAATTTAATTTGAAATGTAAGGTTCATTTTTATTTATAAAAATATTATATAAGAATAATATTGTCTAGTATGTTTTCCTATTTATTATTTTTCGTAATAAATAGTAAAATATTTTTAAGTGGTTTTTAGGGTTCTTCCAAAATATTATTGAACACTTCATACGTTAATTTAACGGTTAAAAGCTATTGTAATGTTCTTTTTTGTAATTAATACCTATTTGGCTTCCATAAAGATTTTTTTAAATAGATCACCGCATTTTTAGAGATACAGCAACTGTCCCAAGGAAGGAGATACGAGACTATCAACCCCTCTGTGGTAAGCATACACATACAAATCGAAAATTCAATTCACATCTTTTGTTGTTTAAGAATACCATAAATCCAGTTGTTTAGTATTACCATGAAATGACAACTGAGGGATCGAACCCGGGATTTTCCATTTTAAAGAGGGCAATCCAATTACTCAGTTCCCTTAGAATACAGTAAAACTTCATTAATCCGGACTAATGGAGGATCCAGTTCGTCTGTATAAATGAAAGTACAAAATAACCTTTAAATTGAGTCAAGATTTAAGTATTGTGCATATTAAAAATTATATTTTTAGTGTGTACTGCACTCATTAAAAATGCAACTTTCAATGATTGCAATTTAATGTATATTAAGTACAATAAAAGAAGGAAATATATAAAACTACATAAGAAAAAATTAAGTATATATGTTCATGTATTATTCTACCAACACTCCAGCATCAGCAAAAATATTTTATTGTGTTAACACATATATGTGCATGTAGGCACATCTAAATAGCTATCCAGATTTACCGAAGTCCGGTTTAATGGGGTCCGGATTAGTGTGGGTTTGATGTACTGTCTATCAACTATAGTGTATAATCTATCAGCCGGAGACTGTTCTAAGGCATTTGAATATCCGCCATTCTGGGGGAGAAGCTCATAATTCCTATTCACAGGTATCGTAAGACGAGACTTGGAAAACTCTCAAGCCCTCACATCAATAGATATGATTACAGAGAGAGCTTTTAATCAAGTAATTTCCTAGAAATGTATAAGTTGGTTATCATGACTTCTGTTAAGCATTGGAATCCACGAAGTTTATTACCCATATTAGAAAATGATGGGTAATAAACTTCGTGGTAATAATTCGTGGTAATAAACTTTTTATTGAATATCGGGTGATTAGAATATTATAGAATTCGCGTGTGTGTGCGTGGTAACCAACTTTTACTGAATACTCAATTATTAGGACTTTATACATGCAATCTTTATTAATGAACTCTTTATTGAATACTGAGATTATTATACGTAAAATCTATGATAACCAACTCTTTATTGAGTACTGGGATGTTAGAACGTTATAAATAGAATATGTGATAACCTATACTCTTTATTGAATACTGGGTTATTAAGTTATACTTAGAATCTGTAATCAACTCTTTATTGAGTACTGGGTTGTTAAAACGTTATACATGGAATCTGTTATAATCAAGTCTTTATTGAGTACTGGGTTTCTAGAACGTGCTCTCTAGGTTTTAGTTAGTATTCAGATGGCATCTGAATCAGTGTCTTCATAATGTAATCATGTCGAAACGTCTTACAACGAACGCTTTCGAAGTTCTGAGGACTGTTCCACTGATATAATATTTCTTATCGAAAATTCAACCACAACGACGTTTTGAAGAGATGAATAAATTTCCCGAACTTATATAGCTCATTAGAATTCTCGAATAGTTAAATCTAGCTATTCTGTGTTAATCTAGATTTCATTTGTTGTTCTTTGAAAGGAGCAATCTTTTCCTCATTGTTAGAACTTCGAGCCTTTGCAGGGACACAGTGTAGAACATAGTCGAATAATTCTTGGCGTTCTTTTATAATTTCAAAGGAATAGCCGATTCTTTTTCGTTTTCATGTTAAAAAAAATGTATGTTACAATTTACATGATCCCAATTCCCTTGGATTCATTCACTGGCTAATTGCTGGAGCAGACGTTTCTTCGACCGTTGCCACTTTTCGGAGCCTTTTCTTCTCTAAAAACAAAAAGCGTTAATTATTTCCCTCTGCAGTTGTTCTCCGAATTTTCATTCTATTAGCCGTAACGGAATGAAAAAGGAAGAAAGTGCTTATGATCCGTTTATCCAACGGTAGAAAGGCCTTCGCCACACATTTGAATTATATTTGGTAATTTTTCTTAAGGACTTTTATTTGGCATTCATTGTTATATCAGGAGGTTGATGAACTTCAGGCCAAAGAGTGTTTCTTGGCGCACTGGGAAAAGAAAAAATGAAATTTGGAAATACTTTTTTGATAGTTTTCTGATGATGTTTACTCGTCTATTTCCATTCATTTCCGCTCGAGAAGATTTTAACTTTTTTTTTTTTGACGTGAAGTTTATTCTTTTCAAAATTTATGGATTAGGCTACTAAAAAGCACATATCCTTTTTTAAACGTTGTAAATTTCAGATTTTTATGATTTCCGAACAAAATTCTATTTTTTGACGCAACGTACCTAACGGCGTAAGGTTTTTGTTAGACATTTTTTCTGCCCACTTTGTAAATGGACTTCTGCCAGGATTTTTCATTGATAGTAAGTCGCATACACATATCACAAGGAAGAAAACCCGAAAACTTCCTATGCAACTATCCAAGCAAATAGGTATGCAGTGATTCGATTCCCACTTCGGGTGTGGTTGTTCGTTAAAGTTTAGAATTCCCTTTAACCCTTGTGATTAAAAGTGACAATAGATTGAGAAACAAACCAAACTTTTAAAGTTCTATCGGTAACAGGATTTCATGTTGCATATCTGTCTTCTACATGCGCATCTATTCGAATGGGTGCTTGGGTGTTTTTCGGCTTTTTTCCCTTGTGATACGTAAATACTGCGTGCTACCTATAAAAGTCTTATTGTAAAGAAATTTACATGATGGAAATTAAAATGGCTAATAACAACCGTTTAACTATTCATTTCTTGGTGTCGAAACATCCATCTCCCACTGTTCAACAATGACTAGAATCGAACGGGAGACCTTCTGCTTTAAAAAGCATAGTCCTACAACTAGTCCTTGGTGAGCCCCAGTTATAAATGTCCTACTTCAAAAAACATTATTTCTTTAGCGGTTAGAAATAAAAAGTTTAAAAATTATCAAGATCCTAATCTTGGAGTTCGAGGTATTTCTGCACCATTTTAAAATTGTGGAAAAGCTCTGTTATTGTACGTATGGAATTCGATGCCATAACTTTTACTAAAGCCGGTCTGAGAACAACGTCCCGGGTGTCCACCTCATTGTCTGATCGTGACTCAAAAGGACGAGTCATTTGTGCAAGTTTAGTGACTTCGAGTGGTAGAAATAGGTAATAGAAGGCTGTGATCAAGATCTTACCGTATTGAAATCTATGTTTAACTTTTGCAGGATCCAGTAGTCCTCCTTTAGGATAATGTGGAAGTTTTGAGAAAAAGAGTACCAGCTTAGGTATCGACTTTTTCCACATAATAGTGGTTCAAAACGACGAGACAATTGATGGAATTTAGTATCGATGATAAACATCTAGAAATTGTTATTGTCGGAAGCAAACACAATAAATCTTAAAATATTTTCAATTTTTTAATTGAAGTAACGTAGAGCAAAATAAAATTAATTTCATGAGCCCATATTTAATTTGATTGTTAAAAAAAATTCATTTTCTTAATTTTCGTTGCATTACATTTAGTCCCAATAATGTACGATGCTTGCATAAGAAATAAAAGTCCGTGTCGACTCATTTTATAATAAATATTTAAAAACTACTCTTGAATTGTGTTTTTCTCTCAATATTAATGAACGGATATAATTGGACTTAAAACTTGCAACGTCGCTCCTCTCTTTAAAATGGTGGCTCAAAAATTATCGTTGGAAACCTAGCCTCTCTTTTTAACAAGTGGCGGTTATGACGGTTACAGTTTTATATGAATTCTCGGAACAGAGAAATTGGAAATGAATGTGTTTAAGAGCACCCTTTGTTTCGCTGCTTATTACGACGTCTCAGGTTTAACAACAACCGTGATGAAAATAAAATATTACCTGATTATTTTTAAACTTATCTTATACTTTTTATGCATCTTTGTATGTTTTTTCCTCCTCTTTGATATAGTTTTGTAGCAAAGAAATCTCTGTAAGAAGTAATTCCACTCATTGTAGCTTCATAGTTCCTTTCATTATAACAGAATTAATTTCAACACGTGGGATTTCATTGAAGCGAAAAGCGGCAGTTTGAACAAGACAAATAGAAATTAAAATTCCATCGCTGTATGTTTGCTTGTCAGAGGGAGAGAGTTCCATTTTCGCCACTTAGACATTTGTTATGTAGGTTTGTGGAACTGATGCTGCTGTTCTTTCGCATCATTTGTCACACGCCTGCACGTGGCTGGAGAAAAAAGTACAACTTGTTATCCCGGAATACGTGCTTGTCAAGTGTGAAGACAAGGGGTTACAACCACATTTTTGTCTCTTCCAACTTCGTTGCGATAAGGTTCAGCGATCTTTTTGGATGCGGGTGCAATGCTTAACCACCAGACGAATTAAATGATCAACCCGATGCTTTGTAAAGTCTCCTTTCGTTCCTCAAAACGATATTGAGACTGATAGTTGGCGCGCGATTTGGCGCCATATATAATTTGAATTTTTTCAGTTCTTAGAACAGACTTAACTATCCCATACATTTAGAATATTTTGATTAAAAAAATATTCAGTGTGAAATTGTATAGCTTAAACTATACGACATTCAGAGCATTTATAATTTTTCTTTTTTATTAAATTTCTTGTTACTTTTCCATTTTGTTGGTGCAAGAGATGAAGTCTCCAAATGGTAGTACCTACTTGAACAAAATCCATATACTATCATTTATCCAATCCCATATACAATCATTTATCATCAAAATTTTAAATTTTTTACATTCTTCAAAAGTTTTAAGCAATATTAAAATGTTTACATCAACTTCAAACCTATTACAAATAATGGTCACTAGTTTATTTTTTATCTGTATTCCTTATGTTTTCGGCAAAATTGATTGTTTAGAGAGATTTGGTCTGATGAAATGCAATACCAATTTCTTTGATGTTTTAAAAATTACGATATTTTTAAAATATTTTAATCAAATTTACTGATTTCTGTTATGTTTGAATTCATTGCTAATTATTTACCATATAAATTTGGTCTATCTATTCAGAATATTTTAATAAGAAGCTATTTTTTATTAAATTCATCCACAAAGTTCATTGTATTACATAATTCTTTCGAATGTTCAGAATATTTTTTTGTAGAACAACTTTTGATTTTCATTAAATTTATTCTATGTTGAATATAAGGACAAATTACTTCATATTTAGAGTACTTTATTATTAAATATAATTTCTCATTATTAATATAATCTACTATTAAATATAATCAATTCTGAATGATAATTAAAAGCACTATACTAAAAAAAGGATCAATTTTTTTGAATTTGTAAACGTTTCATAAACTATACCATATTCTTGAAAATTTACTGATATTTTATAAATCTACTTTCTGATATTGCATAGCATAAATTGCATCGTATTCAGATTATTATAATAAATTATTAAATTTCTTTGAATTAACTTAATGTTGATAGTTGAACGCTAATTACGCCACTGTACCCAGATTGTTATTATTTTTTTTTGTACAAAAACAATATTTTGCTAAATTAATTTGATGCTGAATACGCAACCTAACTGGTGCTGTATTTATTAAATGTATTTGCTTCCGTTTACGAAATATAATTTAATCTATATTCTGAATATTTCAATATATCGATATTAAGAAAATTGACTGACATTATAGTCTGTGAATTCACTATATTCTGAATATTTGAGTATACACCAATCTTTAATAAATCTATTTATTACGTAGTATATATTGCGGCATATTCTGAATATTCCAGCATATTGATATTTATTGAATCTATTAATTTCCATTTACGCTCTTGCGGAATAGATCTCGACCGTCATTTTTTATGTTACTTCTATTTACACAGTATAAACTGCTCCATATTCTGAATACTTTAAATAATGTATCAAAAATATTTATTTAATCTTCTATTTCTGTTTATGCAACATAAATTGTACCCTATTCAAAATATTTTAATAAAGAATATTTACTAAATTTTGTTAAATATTTTATTATAAAGTAGGTAGTAGTAAATGTACCATAAATTGCTCCATGATTTTTTTTATCGAACTACTTATTGATGGTTATGTAACAACAACTATAATATATGCGCAGTATTTTAATAAAAAAATAAAGTTTTCTAAGTTTATCCGATTATTGAATAGGTAGCATAAATTGCTTGTGCATATTTTTTTTGTATTTAATTTTTATGTATCGATTTTTATTTAATTTACAATAATTTTTCAATTATGTTTGTTTAATAATTTTGTTAAATATATTGTAAATTTTTTAAATAAGTGCAATCTAACCGTATATTTTTTTTTTATCAAACTAATTGAAATATTTGAAAATTCAAGTAGCATTATTTTCTCAGTTAATAAAGCTCTGATTTAAAAGATTTTGACACATTTGGAAGACGAAGTCTTAAGTAGATTGAGAACTGGATCCGTAATAGTGTGTTTTAATTTAAATTGAGTAAATCAGTATTCGTCAGTGTGTGTTAGGCCAGGTTATTACGATACGTTTCTGTCCTCTAACCCGATAAACTTGAGCGCAAAAGACTTTTCTACAGCGCCTGGGTTCGAACCAGGAACCTAACTTCAGGAGAGAACTGTCTTTCCACTAGAGCATTGGATTTCTTCGTTTGTGACTTGTGAAGAAGACCTACTTTTCAGGATAAATTTCTTCCAGAAAAGTCTATATTACGTGGTAAATACTAAAAAATGGATAATATCTGGCATTAAATTGCTCAATTTGGTGTCAAAGCTTTTGCAGAGTCTAATGATCCTTTAGTGCTGTATTAAAATGAAGAGAAGCAGTATCAGTACAGGTGTCGTTTGAAACTTCTTCACAGTTACTAGCTATGTTTAACAGTTTCAGTCGATAGTAAAAAAATTCAATGCGTAAGATTATTTAAAAAAATTTAGTTTAGTGACATTTATGTTTACTTCACTTGACGATTTCTTGGAAAGTAATTTAGAATAGTGCGCTTTCCTTTTCTTGCTACCTTAAGTAAGCGCTTTCCATCTGGGACAATGTAATAGTTCGATTTTTATGACATTCACCTTGCCGTTCATAATCTCTTATGATAACGCTCCAAATGACGTTAATGAAGTGTGATCTCGTTCCTCGGTATCCTTCTGTTTGATCACGCAGCTGTGACTTGGTGGGAACGTCCTCCAAAACCAGTGGCTCGTGCTCCCTTCAAGAATAACCTTTTATGTTCACATCCTCTTCCAAGTGCAAGTGAACAAATCCAGAAATGTGCAGGATTGTCATAAATTATTGGCACAAATATTCCTTCCGAAGATAATAACTGTAACTTTCTATATTAAAGTGATTGAGATTTCAGATTTCTGAGAACCATATGTTGCTTTTTTATATTGTTTGAAGAGACTAACACGCTATAGTATATATTTATGTCCATCTGTTAATCTGCCTATTTATTTATTTATGTGTCCTTCTTCTCTCTCTCTCCTTATATATATACGCCCAAGGGCGTAGTGGTAGTGTTTAACTCCCAACACACCGGTCTGAGTTCTATCTTCGGGTTGGCCAAGGTTGACTCAGTCTTTCATCCCTTCGGTGGATCGATAAAACAAACTATGCTTCACACTCTAAAACCCTCAATTTAAAAAAAAAAAAAAAAAAAAAAAAAAAAAAAAAAAAAAAAAAAAAAACACAGATATAGGCATTGTAGGTTCCCCGATGGGCCAATGCCTACATTGATTAGTTGCATACATACATACATATTATATATATATATATATATATATTCAGTTTTAATGGAAGTATTATGTATTTTCCCCAAATTGTGTGTTATTGTTATATAAAAAGCATATGTAAAAAAATATGAAAAACAGAGAGAATGCCAACTTAGCTGACACCTTCATCACTTGATTGTGGTTCAAAAGTATGAGTCAGTAAGCGATTAGTTATTTTTAGCAGCGACAAAATCAGGCAGAAGGAAACAATATAATAATATATATACACTGCACAGGCAATACAAAAAAAAATAGCTAGATTTTTTTTTTGTTATCAATTTGGGTAGCGGAAGATTCCACTCGTTTTTGTTTTCCTTGAGAGTGAGCTTTTATAGGCAGTAAATTGTATTTATAGTTGTGTCACAAGGGAAAAAACTCCAGAAAACTCCCAAGTACTCACCTCGGATTCACTTCGACTCTCAAAATGAAATACTGCAGAACTCTCTTTCTACCTTTACTAAATAAATAACAACTACTACTTATGTTAAGAAAAATATTACATTTAAACAGTAAATCTTCTTCCAATGAATACTTCGATGATTGTTAAAGATATATGTTAATATTACATATTAACATATATCTTTAAACGCAGGAGTTTTCAGATTTTGTCCCTTGCGACATCACGATACAATATGCTCTTCAGTTTATTTAATTTTATTTTTAAATTTTTACTTTAATCAAATGTAATATATATAAAAGGAAAGTATTTTTGAAATACAAAGCGCGTTTCTTGTCGATTGCTTTTCTGTGACCTTTGGCTGTTATTTATTAAGCAGTATTAAAGTAAATGTAGCTTACCGAGGTCCCAACCATTTGCATTTTCATTCTGTATATAGATTACAACAGGTGTTAAAAAATAGATTTATTTCCACTACCATTATTAAATAAACTAATTGTCTGCCTGCGTCCTCTGTATGACGGCACAACTGTTGAAATCCGGGAGTCCCGCATGCGCTCCGGCGACTACTAATGCTATCCGAAGCGTGTTAAGGCCAAAGACCTGTGCAGCGATCTTCTCTCTTGTTTTCCGTTTTGTGAGAGCAAGGTCAGTATTGTGGAGCAAGGTGAGTGAGGCCTTCGAATATGTCGCCAACTTGTTGAATGCCCCTTGGCGGCCCTCTCTATGCTGCCTCGTTTTGTATAAGTCAAAGGGTTTTTTGGAAATCAATGTCCAGGGGGTGTTTTGTTGTGTTGCATGTTTGAGAGTATGGATAGAGCTACGTGAACTTGCTGGGGATTGGGCACCGTGGGGCTTTCTTTTCCGTCAACATCAACTGTGGCATACTTTTCCAGCGCTGTCCTTAAAATGGTTTCGCAGCACGCACAGAAGCCTCTGTTGAATTTGAAATAAATACTCGGTATTTCATGAATGTCAAAAAACATTTTACTGATGGCTTTCCTGTTGCATTGGCTTAAGATTTTTAGAAATTTGAATTAAAAACAAATCAAATCTTTTACTAAAAATAGAAAATATAAAAAAATCTACGTAAATCCTTATTCTATTTGTACACTGAATTTTTGTTCGGGTTTGAGTGCAAGACGGTTACAGTGAATGAAATGAGACATACATCATTAAATCGGTTTCTGTTTAACTAAAGATAAATGTTTCGTTTTGAAATTTCGATCCTAGCGTGTGTCTTTTTAAGCAGCCTACTGCGTGGTGTCAAAATAGCATATATCTGTGCTAACACGCCCTAGTGATAGGACATCGCTTTTCGAAGCAAAAGAACACACATTCGAGGCTTGCTAACTACGCGGACAACGATGAGAAGAGTGGGACGCTTCTAGCTTTTCTTTCAGCACACTTGTCGGAGTGACTACTGGGAAGTTTTTAAGGTTTCCCCCTTCACAACACACAAATACATCCCATTATCTATGAATAGTCCTCCCGGATGACAATTTATTCTGTGGATGTTAATACTTGAAGCTTATTCCTTGAAGCAAAATTTATCCGAATAATGAATACATTTAGCATTTCTGGACTAAACGTATATTAGAAAGATCAAGTACTTCAGACCGAAAGTTGCCGAGTTCGATTCCAGCTTTTATTGAACAATGAGAGATTGAAGCTGCTTTATACTTGGAATGAGTGCTTAGAAATTCAATTAAATTCTTTCCTTTTGATGCAAGAATATGACTTAAAATATAAAATATTACTTATTTAAAAGAACTTTTATTTCATTTATAACTTTTATTTCATTCATTTTATTTCATTTATCTCATTGAGAATTAATAATTATAATTAATAGTTCAGTGTTAAATCAAAATTTTCCATGTTAAATGTAAAAGTATCCGAATATATTGTTGATATTATTGAAACATATTAGTTTGGGGAAAAAGTTATCCATTATTATTTCGGTAGACGTCTGTAGTGATCGCTATCTCGTGAGGTATCTATCAAACAATTTCAGATTTATGCTCATTGGAAAGGTGACATTTGACACTAAAATATCCTCTTGCGATTTTTTGTTTGATTCATTCAGTTACGAGTACAAGGTTTCAAAAATGGAAGAGAACAAACAGAAAATTCGATACATTTTCGTTTTTCTCTTGTAACGGCGAGAATCCTAACCAGGTGGCTAAAATTGTGAAAGGTGTTTATCGTCCTATATATGACTGTAACAACCAGTTACACACAATTTTGGTTTCGTCAATTCCGTTTGGGTATTTGGATGCTAAGGATGCACCTCGCATGGATACAACATCGTCGAGAATGTCTATAAAATATCAATAATTATCAAACTTGACAGCATGTCAGCAGTCGTAGCTTCGCACAAGACCTAAAAATCTACATGAAAACTTTTTTAAACCTTTTTACAAAGCGAATCTGAAAGAAGTTACAAAAAGTTCACGTAAAAATAATGGATTTCTTTTTCCCCAACCTAATAATTCCAGCTTTCAATAAAAATCCTATAACCAGAGGATAAAAACATTTATCCTCTAGAGGATTTTGAGATTCATTGCTTAGATGGTTAAGCTATTGTTTCGTTGAATTATTCAAACAACATAGACAAGTTTGTGCGGTAAAATTGGAATAATTATTTTTAGGCAGTGATTTTAAATGCTGAGATTTCTGGCTTGCATCTCACGTATATCGAAATTACAATAAATAAAATAAAATAAAAAAATAAGCAATAAATTAAAATACTAATATAAATTAATAAAGAAAATAAAATTAATAAGCAATTAAAATCGATGTGATGTTTGATTGGTTAAAAATACCTTAAAGAAATTATTTTTATTTTGTTGCCTTCTCATTAGGTAGGTCAAGCTGTCGGAGGGATCATTAATAACATTTCTTTAGAATATTTGCTTCTGTCTCTGTAAGTGGGCTGTTTTTTTACGACGGCTCCAATCGCGTCATCTTCACACACGAAGGACTCTTTTCTGACTGCTGACGAAGGAAACGAAAGCATACTAAACTAACCGAATAATGTCAACAACATATAGGGTGTCCCACTTTCCCTTTCCTCTATTGTATTTTTTTTTATAAAAAAAGACCTATCATATGTTTTCAATAAATATTCTATGCTAATGCATGATTTTGCGTGAAGTATATTGAAATGAATTCAGTTTGTATTGTAAGGAAATTAGAAATTCAAATTTACTCTTATTTTTTTATATTTTGCCTTATGCAATGAATTATATAAGGCAGAATAAATAAAATATTTTATTTATATCCGAAATTTTTTAAAATTTTAATTAAATTTTTATAATTTTATTTGCAAACTAGCAGTCTGAAAAAAATGTGTACATTTCTTTCCGAGAAAAATTATGAGTTTGATAAAATAACGGTGTTTACTATTTTCTTACCTCTTTATTCCTTTTTATTTACTTCTTTCTTCGCTTCTGCTGTAAGAATTACGTCTTCAAAAAAAATTATTTAAAAACGAATAAAATGAGATATAAAACTTCAGAAAAGTCTTTTTGTAACAAAATTAATAAATATTTTTATGTGTATATAAATTAATTCTTATATGCCTTTCACCGCATTCTATTGTATTTCCGATTGACGGCGTATTGGAAAAAACATAAAGGCATACGCTTTTCTTTAGAATAAGCGACTAATAAGTAAGCAAAAAATGTTTTTCGAAAAATCCAAAAAATATGAAATATCATTAATTTTTTTAAATAATATTTCGCCGTATATACTTTTCTTATATTTTTCTTATATACACAATATAAGAAAAAGGAGATTTACGAAGCCTTACATATTTTTACTCTTTTCTTAGAGGTTTCGCATTGGTGGAAATTTCAAAATGTAGGGGAAAAAAAAAAACACATTTATCTTTCTTGAAGCGAGAAGAGTTCCGGAGCGGAATGTTACGTGCCAAATTAATTACATAGTGTCATAAGCAACATTACAGGAAGTTGAAGGGAGCATTCATAGTTTAAGTATGTGTGTGTGGGGGGGGGAACGAATACTACAATAAACATTTCAAACTGAAATATCTTTTATTTTTAATTAAACAGAGATCAGAATACTGACACCAGCTTCATTCCATTCTCAAATTGATAACGGAAGAATGGAATAAGGATTGTTTTGATATGGATGATTTAATTTTACAGCAATTTTTTGTTTTATATAAATGATCTGTTTTATTATTTTTAGATTTGTGTAAGCGATTTTTAGATTTTAACATGTGATTTAATCAAATGTATATGTGTTGAAGTGTGCGAAGATTTTGTTTGTTCCATTCTATGGTCACTTTTGATACATTCAAAGGGTCATATAGCAAGTATCTACAGAGTTTAAAGTGCAACGTGAATTGATTGTTTATATCAACCATAGGTTTCGAATCAATGACCTGTTGAAATGAAGGCTAGATTATTAACAATTTGAGGAGAAGAAATACGCGATGCTGGGATTAATTCACGTGAAAAACATTGCAAAAATTTGTTTACATTTTTATCATAAAATGTGAAGTAGAGTATCAGAGTTTATATGGCAAAATTCATTACACACCTACTTTGACCTTAATTATTCACCTAATTATTTATGATTCCAATTTTCTAAAATTTATTATTCTCAATTTTTGACATACTTGATTTATTATTGTCGTGATTTTCGCAAATCGGTTTGTTATTTAGTCTTTTTAAAATTTAAATTAAAATTAGTCATCAAAAATTGAAGAGGTATCGATTTCACGAAATATAACTTTGAAACAGTGGGGAATAATTTGGTGATATAACTGAATAGAGATTTAATTGATTTAAAAATATTAAATCTTAGTAAAATTTTAATTGTCCTAAGCATATTGTAATCTTTATACAAAGAAAATAAACACAGTGTTAGAGAAATATTTTAATTTGGATGTATTTTATTCACTTAAAATAGTTAATGGACCAATGTGTTTCCATTTATAGCTTGTAGAGTGAATACTTTGAAGAAGCAGAATATTTTAATATAATATTTTAAATTGAAATCCTGATATCGCGTATTCTTAAAAAAAATGAACTTCAAATATTTTATTCGTTAAAAAGCATCGATCGAATGCTTCTTAACTGAGAGCAGAGATTGGGGTGATGTAATTTTTTTTGTTCCTTTAGAAATTGCTCAGTCTAAAAATACACATTGATAATGCACTTTCGAAAGGGAAGGACACATTCATAAAATGCGCGGACATTTTCATGAATGAAACTTCGAGGAAAAGGGCGCGGCGACTCTTCCATGCAATTCGAAGCTGCGATGAATAGCTTTATTGCTATTCATGCAGAATACACCCGACGGTGGAGCATGGGGTCGTCACCAGTTGAAATGAGGATCATTTGCTGATCGCTTGCGAAAAAAAAGGATCTAGCAGTATTTGAATTGTTTGTTTGCAATACGTTTCTGCTGACAAAAAAGGGTGCTATACAGAAGTAATAGCTCCATTTTTTAAACGATGTTTAAGTGATGAGTTCGATACCCTCCTCTATACGTAAGCCACCCAGTGGAAGGACATTATGAACATGACCGTTTCATATGTTCCAGTCACCATGCTCACATGAATGATTTTCTTTTTGGGTCAGGTATGGAACCCATCACCATCATCTCCCGGCCATCCTTTTCCCAGTAAGCCATCGCGACTGTACTTGAGATTTGATTTTAACACTACCGCTTCGTACTTGAAGCCATTGATCAAATGAGGATGTTGATGCCTGAGATGGCATCATCCTATCAAAATTTCTGCTCCTGTTTAGGGACTCAGGAGTGTTCGAAAGTTTAATTTGTTTGGGATATTGCTTGATTTACTGTCTGAGGGGTTGAAGGATGAAACACGCATTACAATTCATGGCCAAATATGCACACGTTGCGGCGACTCTTAATCTATTCCTAAGATTAGTTGCTTTAGAATACTCATCTGTCACCAAGTACCTAGTAATTTTGAGCCATGATTAGGTGACGAGGTTGGCACCTGGACTATCACCCTCCTCTCCATATTCACACTACATTAGCGGAAAGGCTTTGCACGTCACAGAGGAACATGGACATGTCTCCGATCCAAAGAGCTCGAGGTATCTAGTGAGGGCGAATGTGGTCACCCTGCCAGTTACAAACCGTGGCAAGCAATGCCTCACTTTGCTGATCTTAACGGAAGCGGCTTGGAACTATTGAGCGACTGTGGGTCTATAATAGTGCATAAGGTGAACCTGAAATGACTTCATTTTTCTCTCATCTGGATGCTTTTTAATGAGGTCAGGTATCGAACTTTAGACTGTCTGCATGCGAATATGGAAGATCTTCGTCCCTCTCATGTTACAACCGTCCTTTCATGTACAACAGTTTGGTGTTGTTCCGAAGTTAAAGAATTTGAATTCATATCGAAAAGTTTGTGATGAAATTTTCTCAGATAAATTCAATTTCAGACTACGGTTTCAGACTTAGCGTAATCAATCATCTGGCTTAGTATGATATTTATACATATCAGCCATGAAAGCCGTAACGTATCCGTTAAAATGGTACAAAATATTTCTCTAGATTTACAACCAAAGGATAATTGGGGGGGGGGGGGAAACCCTCTTAAAAATTAAAAGCGTGATATTAATAGATTTCATTTATCCAAACACAGAGGCTTGGGATCTATCGATATTATTCATCCGAGCAACTGACAAACTCGAAATTTATTCATTTTATTTATTCTCGCCAAGTCATTATTGGTTCTTTACGTTTCCTTTCTCCTTGTAAGCATGAGAAACTCTAATAATGCGTAGGCTTATTTAATGATACTTCACTTTCTCTGCCTCATTTTTTTAATATAATGTATTCAAATAAAACTATATTTTATCCTTATTTTTTATGTATTTTATCCTTATTTTGCATATTCATCAATAATGATACATTAAATTTTTTATTGCATTTCTTCCCTTTACAAACGCTTTTTATAAGAAAGTATAAATTAACTTGTGAAAAATGCCTTCTGCATTTTGATATCATCCTGTTTTTATGTGCTGTTTAAATTTTTATAACATTATATAATCTTCTGTGAATAGTGAACATTACTTTCCGTATTTTTATGTGTTTTGTTATAAATCTAAAATGCATTTTTATCTATAATTTTATATAATTTATTTTATCTTAATAAAAGATATTATCACAAACCAGTTATTTAAAAAATATCTATAAATATACGTTAGGCACACACATACTATTTTAATTTCTATTAAAACTCTCTTGAATGCTTATATTTGAATTCTAGTTGTGATTTAAACTATATTAATCATTATATCTAGACAAGGTGCAGATGAAAGAGGGTGACGAAAATCATTTCAGTTTTTGAATTTTTTTACTTGGGCAACCTGGCTATTACTTTACTCGGCTCTCATTTGTGAAGATAACACATATTGAAGATAACAGGTATTTAAAGAATAACGTGTGCACCAGATACATATGATATTGGTGAAGAATGAACTTTCAACCACTAAAATAACTCCTTTCTAAATATCAAAATAACTCCATGATTTCCTTTTTATAGGCTTTTTCTTGACTATAAATATTCTTCAACTCAAAATTTCTGCTCATCTTTTATTTACTTATTTTATTTTTTATTCTTTACTTTAAATGAATATATAAGAGGGAAAAGAACGTAGAAATAATAAAAAAGTTGTCCAGCATGAGAATTGGAAGTTAAAGCTCATCGGTTCGGTCGATTCCATCTGCAAATAGAAAATCCAAGTTTCAATCGTGGTTTTTTGACATTAAATATTTCCCTAAAAATAATTTTTGGCACCACATAGTAAAAATCTAAGTGACATGGCCAGGATAGCCTAGCTAGTAAAGAATTCATCTCGTGATCTACCGGTAGCGGCTTTGATACTTGACTCAATCGAGATAACCATGTTGAGACGACTTAAACAAATTTAAAAAAACCGTTAGGTTCAATTTTCCTCTAATAGTGTGATGCGGAGAAAAGGATGCTAGCTCAAGTGTCAACCTCGTTCTTTGAACATGGTTTAAAATAACTAGCTAGCTGGATATGTTTAAAGGGTTCAGTTGACAGAAATGCACAACTGGAAACTCATCACAATAACCTAAGCTAATATGTAAATTGGGTGGGATAGTTGGGAAAAGCTTGTGTGTGAAACATGTTTAGAAGTGATGGGTTCTATACCTGAATCTATAAAAAGTCTATCATATTCGCCAATGGTGGTTAGAGAACGTAAAATATCTTGTGGTTAGAATATTTTTTTTACCTGATATGAAGAAAAGGATCTCAGGTGTCAACGTAGTCTTTTGACTGCGGTCAATCTGACGAGACATATAGTTATGTTCAGTGACGTTTCAATCGCCAGAAATAGACAACTGAAAATAGGAACAAAAAAATCTTATGATTATGGACCTTGATGATTTCAAAACGATTAGAAAATTTTAATCGATAATCGTTACAATCTTAGAATCGTTATTAAATTTTTTAAAAAAATGAATGAAAGGCATTCACACATTCTTCACGAAATAATAAAACACAATGCAAATTTTTATTCGACGAAATGTTTGCCATTATTTTATTGTGAAATGTTATCAGCTGCAATTAAGATTTAATCACAATATTTATCGCAATTAAGGTTATTACGATAAATATTGCGATACGAAAAAAAAAAAAAATAAAATGATGATTTGACAAGAGCTACAAGAGAGAGAGACAAATATATTCGGTTTCTATTCATAGTCGCTGAGAGTTACTGATATACCGAATTTGCTGCGCAGTTTCTAAAATGAAACGTTATTATAATACCGCGCGGTGACGTTTTTCATTCGATCGGTTGCGACACGTAGCGAACGCTCTTGCGACTACCCCTCACGCCAAATCATTCTTTCGCAAAGCCGCCTGTGTGTTTTCTCCGCACGCGAGCTGCTTATTCGCATATGGAATTTCCCCACGTCACGGTATTAAATTGGCGTGAGAGGCTTATTCTACTCAATTTTGAGTACATTGTTCCAGAAGTGTAAATTGTGATTTTTGTTTTCTTTTCCTGTGCCGTTAAGTCGACTGACTTGTCATTTTTCCTTGCGAAATATGTGCCATTTTCGGCTCGTCTTCTAAACAAATGAAAGTGTATAACATTCCTGTGTGATATCACGCTGAGTATTTGTGATGGGTATGTGGGTAAAAAACAATAGTCCTAAATTTCGGTAATTCTGCTTGTAGAAACCATCAGCTCAATATATTTTGAGCAGTTAAGAAAACTGGAGTTCGTCGTGGCGGAAAGATATATCTGCACTTTTCGAATGAAAAGCTCCATGTTCGATCTCGGTCATTATTGAGCAATGAGTTTGAAATGATTGATGCTCTACGGACATATTTTACATACGAGGGCTCTTTGGATAATGAGCAACAGTTTAAAGTGGACTTGAGGTGAAAATCGAAATCGCAAACTATTAAAATTGAAAGCCTGAGCGGTTATCAGTCTGCTATCATCAGCTCGGCTGTTGAATTACGAGAGGCAAATGTTGGGTTTCTGCCATCTGCATGGTACGTCTTTCAGGGTGGGTGCTTGGGAGTTTTCCTCTGATGCGACACGCCCCGCGACAGATCAAATACTTCACAATGACTTTCAACTGTTAGAATATCTGCTTCGCTGTATTAAAAGATTTAAATATCAACGAATGATCACTAAAATAATTACAACAGAATGTTTTGATATGGATTCTTCGCATATATATATATAGTACTTTTGCAACAGTTCTTGAAACAATGACGGCTGGACATAAAGAATAACCACATAGTGCAAAAGGACACAACAATTAACATTTATAATTCGGAGGACTTAACTCTTCAGTACCTCACTTCATGCTATCTGGAGTTCGACTTATAGTTCTTTGTTTCCGTTGTCACTTGATAGCATTTAAAATCATCACTAAATTTTTTTGCCACTAATAGCTTGATAAAACTGTTCTGTTACAATAAATAAAAGAAAATATGTATGTAAATAAAAGAAAAATGTAAAGAAAAAATTTGCCCATTAAAAAATGCTCAATATTCTTCATGTTTTTCGCTTACTCTTTTGGGATATAAATTTTTACATTTACGATAATAATTCCAAATGAATGAATTACCCGAGATATCTCGTTCTAAAGAGGGTGAGAAAATATTATCCGTCAATAACTTATAACATCTTTTAATACGTTATTAAATTTTGGACGGAACTTACTTGCAATTAAAATTCGTTCAGGGCACTCACGGATCATTTTTTCCATTTTCTTTTTCTTGGTCGAAAATCAGAGATTCCAGCAAGGAAGAAGTTGACTCAATATATATTCCCTCAATTACGAGAGTATTCATTTATTTTTGGGGTGATTGAAACACTTGACTACTGATGAAACCCCACTAAAAATGGGACATTTTTTTAACAACCTAGAAAGGTATTGTTGTTGTTACTAATCCTTTATTTGCTTATATTGGATTATGCTTATATTATTACCTTATTTGCTTATATTGGATTGATGAAGATTGTCTAGAAAAGCTAGACAATCTCCATGAATCCAAATATGTACAAAAAGTCTACACACCATAGAAAATTCTGAATGACTAAAACACGGGCCTGTGTCATTCTGTCAGTCCCCATCCAATGGCACTCAGGGAAGACCTATCCCTGCTGAAAAGTGAGTGGCCACTCTTAAAACACGAGAGAGCCATTTGAAATTTTCTTGGCTGAAAAGACCCTCCCGGGCTTCTTCTAAAGTGTGACAGGTGATTGTGGGGAATCCTTCCGAGTCGGTTTAATTTCATCTTCCGAGGGAGAGATCTCGCTACAAGTGAGAGCCCACAAGGGCTCGCTCCCTGCTCAGCAGCAGTCCAGGCCAGGTAGACGTCCTTTTCATTTCTATCGAACCCTACATGAGATCTTAACCATTGAAAATAGATAAAGTGACCAAAAGAAAGCCGGACGAGAATATATAATCTGTCCATACTTAGAAGAGATGCATTTTCTAACGCTTAACACATGCAAAAAAGTAAACTTTTTTGGAAAATTGTATATTATTAGTTATTTTTCACAATGACATATATGAAATATAAATATTATTTATTTTTCTCTGCAGCATTTGTCATTTTCATAAATAGTTCTTTTCGTTCATGTTATATTTACTACTTTAAAATTTTTTTTGAGTATTATATAAATACATTTTTTTTTATCAATGATAAAAAAAGTATTTCAATTTTTTGAAGTTTTAATGAAAAATTATTGCACACCGAACAGGGATAATTTTTTTTAAACTTTTGAATAATTTAAATGTATGTATCATTTGAATTTATATCAATGAAATCTTTAGTCATTGAAATTTTGTCTGGTGTTTAATTGAGAACGCAATGGGGAATGGAGTGCAACTTATCATGGGGTTTGTCGCCTCTAAATTTAAAATATATGTTTTGTTTTATTTTGATGTTTTGACTACTTTGTTATTTCGAATCGTCCTCAACGCTGATTTCAACTCTATAAAGTTGCTTATAATAAAATGTAATTCATTTAAAGGATGTCATATTTTTTTCCGGAACTTCTCTCGCTTCAATAACGGAGGCACGTGGCTCTTCTCCTTTTAAAATTTTCATTTAATCGTAGCTACTGTGAATAAAGAAAAAAATATTTAGAGCTTTGGGAGAGCGTGGGCGTATGGATCTCTACATTTGTATACAATTAAAAAAATAATAATGGTATCAACATTTCTTTTCGATTTTAATATGTATCTTTTGGCCAATTGCAGCGTGCGTGTTTAAGTTTTTTCCAGTGCGCTGCTGATAGAAAATGTCGACTTCAATATTTAATACCTTCTTGACTGAAAGAACTATAAAGAATTTCACACCTATTTCAACATGCTTTCCCTGATGATGAACGTGAACAATTTGTGGTATAAAAAATAAGCAGCGTTTTGTACAAAAACAAATAAATATTACGGCTATACTTCCAAATTGTATTTATTCCTTGAAAACTACGTACAAATTTTCCATTGAAAATTATAGCTCCCTAGTTATGATTATAAATACAGCTTTAAATACGAATCTTTAAAAACCAAAAAGTTTTTAAATATGCTACCTCTTTAATATATCATATGAGATATTTTTTTTGACACATTTAATTATTGCCATTTTTATTTTCTCAATTAAACATAGTTTCAAAACCAATACATTGGTAAAAATGATATCAGAAACAATGCATATCTGAGAGAGCTTTGCAAAACATACAGCTCTAGAGGAAAGGAAAAAGTTACCGCCTTTAGCACTCCATACTTGAAAAATGCCTTCAGTACACCAGTGATACACATTTGCATTGAGTTGCTGGAACCAATCGAATTCTGTTATGAGGTCAAACTCAATCCGGTTCGACCCAAACTAGAAACTGAATGAATACGAACGGTTTCTGTTGAATCAATTAAGTGTCTTTCATGAGAGAGTCGACCCCCTGGGGGATGGGTTTGATATAGTCCTTGGAAGGATGTGACCTCTAGAGCGACACTCTTGTAAACAATGTCCAAGAGTCTTTCAGAGTCACCGAGACCTGATTATTGCTAAATAACGTTTTCTCTAGCATAAATGTCGGGAGTAACCCATTAACCTATCAACAGGATAATTTTGCAGCGTTTGCGTATTAGGATAATTGGACGATTACATCATTTGTGTGTAGCGCAAGGTCGAGTTATGGTATTGAGATCACCTGCTCATGTCCCCTTACGTGAAAGGGTTCATTGTACTGTCGTAACAGACATTCGAAAGAGCGACGCATTCATATGCTCTACGGCAACAAAGAACACCCCAACAATATTTAATAGAATGTCTAATTACTATTCAATACTGTAACCATTCTTGAAATGAAAATAACGCCGACTAGCTTAGAGAATTATTTGATTCAATATTATCAACGATGCACCACTGTACAAGAACTGTGTAGCTGAGCACAGTGTAAGCACAAAGCACACATTTCTAGGACATCGCATTTCAACATTTCATTTCGTGACAGCAGGAGTAGGACTCTCAGTTCGTTTTTGTTGATATTCGATGGTAACTAAGTTCTCGTTGCCATTAGAAGTGTGATAAAACAGTTTCTAATGACAACCACCAGTTACTCAACTCCTCTGATTTTGTATCAACCGTAAATCATCAATACATCAATTATCAAAATTGCCGAAATCCTTATGCCTCTAATATGTTTTTAGGTATGCCTCTTTTCCTCCAAAACTCAACCAACCCCGAGAAAATGTTGACAACCTACAGTAAGAGACAATAAAAAAAACTTTCTTAATGGTTATATATAGTTAAATGAAGATTTTAATAAATAGTTAAATTAGATGAAGAAGTAAGATAATGAATGTAAAGTAGTTAAGAGATAATGAAGCAGTAAAGTAGAGTTAAGATAATGAAGAAGTAAAGTAGAGTTATGATTACTTATAAGTAAAGTTTAAGGTAATAAAGAAGTGAAGTAGAGTTGAGAAAATGAAGAGTTATAGCAGAGTTAAAATAGCAGAGAAGACGTGTACCTCTTAACCTTAGACACAATCTTAACGCCTCACTTTAAGGCCCACTATTGTAATGAACACAAATCTGGCAGTTTTCTGTTTCATTTGCTGTTGTAATCGCTTGTCAATCGTCTGTGCTTTCGAGATACGAAATAAGCTTCTCAAAATGTAGACAATAAAATAAGCAGAAAAAACTATCCTTCTTGAGTATTATCTGGTGGGATGGTGGGGAAAAATATCTCTCAGTTAAGTAGTAACAACAGGTTCGATACTCAACCCTACCACAGTAAATCTTTTTGAGAGAGGTTAACGTCTTAAAAGCTTCTTTAGGTCCAAAGTACCTCCCTTGGTGTTGGAAATCTGAATGGTAGGGTACATCTCAGGTGTTGGTATCAACATGTAATTGTGGTGAAAAATAATGAATCAGTTGGTTGATTTTGGCGGCTTCAATCGGTATAAATGGGCAACTGGAAACTAAGACAATAAAGTAAACAAACATATCTTATGCTTGACTA
The DNA here is from genome assembly GCA_026290005.1 of Latrodectus geometricus. Taxonomy (NCBI): domain Eukaryota; kingdom Metazoa; phylum Arthropoda; class Arachnida; order Araneae; family Theridiidae; genus Latrodectus; species Latrodectus geometricus. The sequence goes on from JAPDSC010022837.1 coordinate 46,388, forward strand.
TTAGTATTTATGAGGACATTATAGCTGTGTATCACTTTTATGGCTTGATGGTTACTGATTCGATATTTGATATATCCGAAGACGTAGTGTTACTTCATGTCGACTGAAAAACGAAAAATAAGTTGCCATGTTACTTTACTCATGTGTGCACATCCCCATATTTCCCTATATTCAGATAATTGAACTGTACCAATTAGGTGGAAGCTGCTAAGTCTTCGTAGGAGCGGGGACCGAGCAGAAGAAGCCCAATACTTGACCTGCCACCCTCAGAAGTATCTCTTCACTTGGAGAACATGGTGATCATGTCCTATTTAACATGCCCCATATCTTGTTTAACATATTTAACTTTGGAGTCGCGGTTGAATTGGGATTCAAACTCACGACCTTCCTAATGTAAGAACACTGCCTTCACCAACGAGGCCATCGTGATTTCTGTGGCATGGTGTGGTTTTGTTTCTCGCTCAATGGTTACTTATTGCTCACGAGGACTAATTAGATCGAGACCTACAGTTTAAAGTGGATTCAGAACTACGACAAACATCCGAGTTTAAAGTGGGATTTGAACCCACGAACTGTTGAATCGTAAATAAGAGTGCTAATTATTCGGCTACGAGCATGGTGCGGAGAGAAGAATATTAGCTAAAATGTTGATCACGTCACTTAAATGTGATTAAATTTCAAAATTACGTGTCTGTTGGTAATCTTATGCGGCTTTTCAGACTGCAGAAACAGGCAGACAAAAACATGACAACCTGGTTCGCGCGTCTAACCAAGAAGTTTTGTCAGATTTTTAGCTGCCTATTTTATTTAATAGTTTGAATTAAATAATTTTTGTTTTAATAAATATCATTTTAAGAAAAAATTTAAGAATAACTCTTAAGGAAAACCTTTAAGAATAACAAAATTTAATAATTACAATAATAAATTACAAATTAATGATGAATATTTTTTTCGTTACCAATCACTATAAGCGTAGAAGAGAAAGTTAATTTTTCCAAAATGGCTATTTTCTACTTTCTTTTTGCATTACGATTTTACGCAATGGAGTTTCCTCCCGTATGATTGACCAACACTTTGACTCCTGTGCCATTCCTTCTCAATGACGCTTCTGACGTAACATCCGTGGTTTTCTGTTGCGTGTATCCTGTTTTTCCGGTGGCGATATTCAACACTCCATTTCAAACCATGCTTCAGAAGTCTGCGTGGATTTTTCGAATACGTGTGAATCAGCTTATAACTTTCCTATTTTTTTTTTTTGAGGTTTTAGAAATATCCATAAAACTTTAGTAATGACTTCCTGTTATGTCGAATCATTCTTCTTTTTCGCCCAGATATCTTACGCCATTTTTTTGATCATTAAAGATAGCTGGATTCCACCAAGCGATCATTTCTTTGAGAAAATATTTTTTTTAGAAACGGGAAAATGCGCCTTCGAATAATCTCACATTGTGTTATATGTACATCATGTAAAATAAACTGCTGAAGCTGCAAAAATAATGATAATAGCATTGCAAGAGAAAGTGAATGTCATGTTTTTTTTTATAAGGCATTGATAACAGGTGATAATTATGTTGCCATATTCGTCAAGCTAACTGCGTATTTGTCTTTTATATATTTATCTTAAATAATAAAAAAATCCTTTTTGATATCAGTGCATTAGATGTTTAGTTTCAGTTTGCTACAATTTGTACGAATGCAGTTCTTTATTCTGAAAGTTCTTTATTATAAAATTTTATTCTGTTGTACTATCCCTGCCAAAAGATTTAGATTCATAGAAGAATCTCATAACTCGAAATATTATTTGAGATGAAATAATTTATATTCTTTTTCGACACCATGTAATAAATTTCCTAATTGCCAATGGTTACTGCAAGACGTTTTAATATTCACTGTGCATATAATATTTTTGCGGGTGTAGTTTTCTTAGATTGCTAACTGTATTTACGTGTTACAAATTAACAAAGCTGGAAATCTTTCAACAACGCACTTAAAAAATCCTTCTTGCAAAAAGGAGAAGCGCAACATCTATTTCCCGTTGTTCAAAGTATCTGGAATCGAACCGAAGGCTTTCTATTCTGAAGATTGTGATTCTACCAATATGACGCGGCTATGAATTTGTAAGGATTTAACAGCATGGTCAGACAAAAACTTGCACGCATATTCGGAAAGCAACAGGTTCAATACGTGACCCAGTCAAAGACTTTCATGTTAACAAAAAAAAAAAAAAAAAAAAAAAAAAAAAACCCTTTGTGTGTTGGAAGCTCCATTGGTTCCTCTATTTGTGTGGTGGATTAGTATGGAATTCGAGATGCCAGCTCAGAGGTGGACTTCATCACTTGACTATAGCTCAAAATGATGAAAAATGTTTTAAAATAAGTCAAAATGACATAAGTCGTATAGTCAAAATGACTTTGAGCAACTTTAGTAGAGAGAACTTTAGGAATTCCCTATAAATTAAATGAAACAACTAATTAGAATTAAATAACATATCAAAGAAATATTCAAAAAAATAATGATGTACATATTTATCAGTTATTTCTATTGTATTTACATGCTTTTTCAACAAAATAATCTAAATATTTTTTCAAACATTTCTTTAAGTTCTATGAATACAATATCAGAAGGTTTTTATAAATTTTCATGAATAATTCCATTTTATCATATTGCAAAACTTTTATTGCATATAATAAATTTCTGAATATACCGCATTTTCTGGAGATTTATTTTATCAAGAGCTAAACATTTTAACGCATAAAATTAAATGTTTTTATAATTGTGTGTCTGTGTGCTTGCTTTATATTTAAAGTATGGAATAGAGATTGTATTAAAAATATGTTTTTGGCTACTCAATTCCCCCAGTACGGCGAGCTACTTCTTTATTGTGAACCTCTATTAAATTATGAAAAGAGATCAAACTTGACCTTAAATACAACTCTCTGCTACATTAATTTTATCATTTATATTAAAATAAATACTATATTCTTATTAAAACAACCTTATATTCTGGGTTCAATAATCTTATTAGCATTAAGATATTCATTTGAGACAACCATGGAACTCGTCACTCTGAAAATCTATTTTGTTTGAAATTTTTTTATGCAATTTGTTTAATTCTGATCATTTTTGTCCTGAATATTTGTCAAGTTGTATAATAGAGCGAAAAATAAGAAACTCTCTAAAATAAATGTGATGAAAACGTGATACAAAACAGAATTTCTCAATTCAAATTAGACTAAAATTAAATTTTTCTTGTCACATAATGATATAGTATACCATGAAAGCGGATAATATTATGAATATGTGTAACTAAATTGATATGTGTACAATTACATATGCGAAAATGTATAAAATTGAATCAAAGTATGTAATTATATAAATATATCTCTAATATATTTTATTAATAAACAATACAATCAAATTTAGCTAAACAAAATATGTAGCTTATAATTGAAACAATGTGTTTCATTTCATGAGTAAATATAAGTAAATATAATTTCAGTAAAGTATTATTGAATACAGTGACACATAAAAAAACGTGATATGAGCACATTGCTTCAATTATTATATTATTATTGCACACTGCACATTGTGTATTATTTTAGGAGAACAGTGTGCTGCTTTAAGAATATCTGTTATAACATAAAAATGCAATTCAATGTAACTATGTATTATTGAGAGTATGTAAAACTTAAATGAATAAATATGTGTAATTTTACGAATGCAATTTTGACTTTAATGTTCACAATGATTAAAACATGGGGTAATCAATATTCCATTTGTAAATTTAATTGAAAATTGATGAACAATAAGAAATTTTTTTTTATTATTTTTATGAAGATGTTTTTTGTTCTGGTTTAGCATTCATTGGCTTCCACTTCCAACTGAAGTTGGTCGTTAAGATGAAAATCGACATTAAAAACAATATAACGGATAAAAAGAGTATTCTATGAGCGTTTTTTTGTATGTTAAGAGCGTTTATTTTGTGCTAATCAATGCATTTTACTTTTTTGCTATGATTATTGGAATAAAATCATTCATTTGTTGATTTCTTGAAAAAATGATGGGAAAAAGTTTGCAAACGAGTATCCCTTGATTTTTGGTGATTTTTTTGACGCCAATATAGGCGCCAAAATATGAGTAATAAAATGGCCTCTGCCGATACACAAAATCTAAATTAAGATAAAGGTGATTTTTCACATTTTTTGTAAAACATAAATGATTTAGTTTAATCACAACTTTGGATAAGTTAATGTATTAAGTTAATTAACAATTTTTTCATAGCTTTTTTAGAATAAGAGTTTTGTAATTTACCTAGGTTATCAACATTGAAAATACAAGAGTTACCAAAAATTAAATTTTATCACCATATTTTTTGCCAAACCAAATTTTTATAACGAATCCAAAAAATGATTTCTTATAAAAAAAATAATCTCAACTTGTCTTTATTTTTTTTTTCAAGAAATTGAATGTGAATGAATAATTAAACATCTGAACATATATTCGATTGAAAGCCATTAAATGATCTTTTTTTGATGAACCTCATTTTGTAAGTATCTCAGGGGAAAGGGAGGATGTTTGATTTGTTTCTCCCTGTTGTCGTCGGGGATGGGGAAATACAGTCATTCCTCTAAAGATTCAGAATATATTTAAACTGGAAAAGATAAAAATAAGCTTTTAGAAATATTTTTTGACGCATTCAAGTTCCTCTTTTTAGTATTATGCAGAAATTTAAAATTTATAACCCTTATAAAAATATCTCTGTAGAAACTCTGAGTGATGATTTCTTAGAAACAGATATACATAATTACTATTTTCAGTTAATAAATTGCATATGAAATAATTTTTTATTGAATGCTGTTAGGAAATAATCTAAAATAAATCTAAGTAGTTTCCTAACAGGATTCAATAAAAATTCGGTCTGTAGGTTCGATACATCCCTCAGATGTGAATGTTTGCTATAATTCAGAATACAGTTTAAATTATAGATCGGATGAATAAGCCCTTGTGTGTGATAAGAGCCCTATAGAACAAACCAATCAAAACAATTATGCAAAATAAAAACACAGATATCATATTTATTTTTTCAGCATTTTGTGATTGGTGATTTTTGTGGTGACTTTGATCCCGTGATGGGGTTGGCATCTAATCTAGTCTCCATGAACTAACACATTGATTCCCTCTGTACTGTGGTTACTCCATCAACTGCTCAATGGTTACCACTTGCCCTTCATATTAACAGCTCGTGAGTTGAATTCCCAATTTGAGTGTGAATACTTGCAGTGGTTTTGGCTCTTCTTTATGTTATAAATCGAATGAAATAGGTTCTCATTCACAAAAATGTGATAACCGAACTTAAAAAAAAAAATAAAAAAATAAAATAAAATAAAAGTAAAAAAAATAAAAAAGAAAATTGAGGAAGGAAACAGGAAACGTTCGTAATTATAATAAAGTATGGGTTTAGAGTTTCCACAATTGCTTTGTCAGACCATTCACCAAATGGTTTGCTCTCTAGGCTTCAATTCAGCTGTTAGTACGTTTGATTCTAACCTCGGCTTCGATGTCTCTAATGGTTTGGAATCCACTTAAGTTGTAAAACCCGAGCTCAAACACACACGTGCAAAAAAATGACCATTGAGTGATCAACCAACCAAACCTGCAATCACTTATATTTGTTTACGGAAAGGTATAAAAAAACAACCTAATAAGTGTTTGTTGAATATTTGAATGGCCCGTTCTCACTACCGGCGGAAACACCGCTCTGCTCCGCGTGACCTACAGGGCGAATTATTTCGCAAGGTAATTCGCCTCGATTATTATTCTCTCTCAAAATTTAACCTCGGAGGTTTTCAAGAGCAGCAAGAAGACTTCGGCAGGGAGCTTGTCCTCGTTTTCAAGGTCCCCGCCGCCGTCTGGGGATGGAGGGCACCAGGCCACGCCACATCACACAGCTTCGGCGGGCCAACGATCCGAGCCTTGCTTGATGAGGGAATTCTGATGACGCCTATCGCTGGAGAAGAT
>JAPDSC010022842.1:0-15634 GCA_026290005.1 Latrodectus geometricus
ATATATATATATATATATATATATATATATATATATATATATATATAATATGTGTGTGCGCGCGCGCGAAAACCTTGAAAATTTTTCATTAATTTCTTTGCGATTTTCTCCTAAAAAGTGTTTAAGTATATGTTACAAAACTACATTTAATTTATTTATAAAGTTGAAAAGACATATTCGTTATTTTATAATTAAATTATTTTTATTATTTTGTATAAATTATTATCATATTTTAACTCCATAACTATATTTAAATTTCATTATGGATTCTTATACTTAAAACGCACCAAAAAATTAAATAAAATTTAGTTTTAATAAATAGCGTAAAATTCTGTGGCACAATTAAAATTCTAAAGATTCTAGAAAATCATGTGAATATTCGCTGTCTTTGTCAGACAGATTTTCCACAAATAGTTGGGCATATATTTACTTGTCTCAAAAAAAGAAAACCCACAAAACTATTATAACCTATGCCAAAAGATGTGATGCAGATAGCAGGAGCGTGATATCCATTTTCCGTTAGTCAACACTGTCCAGAATCTAATCGGAATCATTTATTTCCAAAAATGTGATTTGATTATGGCGACATCACAAATAAAATTTAGTTTGCTAAAAATTCTGGAAGCAGTTCATAAAAACATATTATTTACGAAAAAATTTCAAAATTAAATTTTAAAGTTTGTCTTTATCACCAATAAAGTCTTTATAAAAATAATATTTTGTAGTTACATGTTTCGTATTTAATCAATAAAGAAATTAAATCACAACATACTACAGAGTACGAAAGTATTTTAAAATAATAATACTTAAAAATATATGATAACTATTACTAAAAAAAGTCTATTCAGTAATCAAAGTGACAATGAATTTGTTTTACGATGGTGACAAGTTTATTCTCGATTTCATTTATGAAAAGAATAAACTTAATAAAATTATTTACAAAATAATTGCAACAGATTATGATCTTTTCACTCATGCTGACTCATTTAAAAAGCAAAGGAAATGGGTGTACATTGTCATAAAATTAAGAAATACCAGTCTAAAACATTAAAATGTGACGTCCCATAAAACAGAAACAAATAATTATGTTTGTTTAAATGTCACCTGAAGTATACCAATAAAGCAATTCTTTTCAAGAGAATGTTTCTTCATTTAAAACAAGTGAAGACAAATCCTGTCAAATCCAGGTTAAATAATTTACTTTTCATCGCCTACAGAGGGTTTATTTAAGTACATTTCTCAAAGTGCATTTCAGACAAGATAAAACTTACTTCACCGAGTAGAAACAATTCTCTAAATTTCATTTTCATTTCTTCATAAGATTTATCTGAAATATCAATTTTTGGAACAAGGATCCAGAAAAAAAATGATTTCTAGAGAAGCATTTAGAATCTGCTTTTTCATAGCGTTTGGTGTTTTACTCGCAAAAGCTCAAGATGAATTAAATGAGCCAAAATCAAAAGTAGATTGTGTCAACGATTTAGTGAACTTGTGTAATCGTCAAAATTATTTAATAATAGGTGATGGAAGCATAATACGCGATTCTTTCACTGATTTCCAATATGATTCAGGGACACCATTGCATCTGCTATGCATTACGTATTCCACTGGTACCAACTGCACTATCAATGGATCTCCGTGGTTGTATTGCTCCTCTGACCATGAACTCTTCTACAAAGGAAAACTGCTGAAGAAGAATTCTACAGAAAATACTGATGACGATATTTGCTATCCCATTTATCTCAAAATTAGGATTCGAGAAGAAGTCGAAAAGTACGTAGAACAGATTGATAATAAACTGAAACAGTTCGATGCCAAACTTAATGAGAATTTGGGACAATTGAATGAAAACTTATTAAATCTTCAAGCTGGAATAAAAAATGATGTGAGCTCTCTTGAACAGAATATAAAATCCCAAGTGCGTGAAGGATTGGAGAAAGGAAAAGAAGGTTTAAACAAAGATTTGTCGCGACTGCACAACAATTTAAACAAACTTGGTGATAAGTTGTCTCAACCTTGTTTCCCTTTCTGCAAATGAATTTTTTTAAAAAAAAAAATATGTTCTCGATTACAACGAATATTCCCATACCAAACAAAAGATATTTGGTATTTAAACTTTTATTATATTCCCAAGTAAATCTAAACTCGAGCTATTAGAATGCAGTTAAAAGTTATAGTTCATTGAATCTGCAGGTTAGTGACTTGTTTGATATTCATGCTAAAATTGAATGAAATTACGAACATTTATATTTTTCATTTTCAATTGTTACTAATTAAGATAAAAAGCCATGAGAAAAATTCTGAAATTGTATCATTTATACATGTTTTTAATCTATAAATTTGATTAAATTAGTAAAATTAAAAAATGATTTTATATATTGTTGTTTATATTATGCGCGAGCATTATTTTAAAAGATACGTAGTTTTTAATTTTCAAATGCCAAATAAAATGTATTAATTTAAAGATTATTCGTGGTATTTCCCAAATTTATATAAAATGCATTATATACAAATAGTATTCAGATGCTCTATTCAGTATATTTGTATATGCTAACACATTTTATGATATAAAAAATTTAACTAACGAAGACATCGATAAATAATCTGATTTACGGATTATTATTTAAGGGAAACTTTCAATTATTTGCTTGTGTAAAAACATATAACTACTTCCAATTAAATATATGTAGCAAATATTTTCGGCAAATATTACACAAAAATCCAAAAATATTTTTATTCAAATAAAATGTTGCAAAGAGTTTGAAAATTAGAAATCAAACATTAAACTACCTTTAATAAAGTAGCTTCTTAAAGTAAAACAATATATTTAGCTTTTCTTAAAACTTTTAATTTGCAACCTATTTAAGATACAGAATTTATAATATTTACAAAAGCTTGTAATATTTAACATTGCACCGTAAATTGTTTTATAGTTAGTTTTAAAATATGATTATATCAGTTAAGAGTATTGAAAAATGTTCCACGATAAATTATAGTTATTCTTTGGAGGAAATATTAATATTTATCATATCTACACAGAAATCTTAAAATAATCAAATAATCCAATGTATAATGTTCTCATGATTAATCAAATAATAATCATTATATTAAGCCTTAATTCTGAATCAATCACTTCTAATAAGAACCAATTCATAATATTTAAAAAAATATTTCAATTAAATTTAACAGAATCCCATGTAATTTTTCTTAATAAAGACGAAATATAAATTTCGTATTTTTTTCTTGCCTAATTTAAAGATTATTTTATTCAATTTTTTCACCATATAGTTTTCTTTTTATATTATATATATTAATTTAATCTGTAAATTATCTCGATTTCTATAAATCAAAATAATTACATATTTCATATTAAAATATTTAACACAGGTAAAAACTAAAAATAAACTGTAAAATGGAAAATATATAAAGCTTATCAGTATTTAAACTGAAAACTTTATTAGGTAAAATGTTTCTTGTCAATTAATTATTATGTAGTACCAGTATAGGTGAAAATAGTATAGCGCAGCTCTTCAATTTACTGCAAAATTTCCCTCATGAATTAGTGTGTTATCACTTTATTTGAGTGGATGTCAGTTCAAGACAGAGCATAAAAGATTACTTTCACTATGAGATTTTAAATTAACTGAAAGGCTTTTATAAAATCAATTCTGACCTTTCAGAAGGACAGTATTCATGCGTTGCAACAGGAAAGAGGGAGGAAAAAAACGGTAAAATTCCCAAGTAGCCACTCCAATTGATGTGCGAGCAGAAAAAAATGTGACATTCAGTTATTAATATTCAATGGTGATTGGGGTCGAGTTAGATTTTGCCTCCATCTTGAAATTTTGCTTTGAACTTTGTGAATGAGGCATATATGAAAGATAACCGCTGTACTAAACTGATGACTTTGAATGATATATCTACATTTGAGTCATACACAAAATATAAAAAAATAAAATGCATACTTATAAATTTTTCAATACAAATACGAGTTTTCAGCATAAAACAAATTTCAAAATTTGTTAATTACAGAAATTATTTTCTCAAAACCCTCATAAAATTTTTAGACTTAAGTTATTATCTGGGAGTTTTTATAATTCCTAACTAATAACTAACATCAATAGAAATTTAAAAAATATTTTAGTAGTCAATTAACCTTCAAATAAAATCAAAATTGAGTACTCAATTAAACTTTCAGTGTATTTTATAAGTAAATCCTCATTATTTAAGCTATTGCAATTTTCTTAGAGTATTTAGAATAAAATAAGTCAGGTATAAAAAAAAATTTGAATGATGCATCGCTATTATATATATATATATATATATATATATATATATATATATATATATATATATATATATATATATATATATATATATATATGTCTGATACAAATCTACAATCACTTTATCTTAACTTTAAGATAATATCACTACTGAAAAATATACTTTTTAACATTTATTTTTTAAGCAAAAGTAAATCTGCACAGTCAGTTATTTTCGAAAATAACGCTTAAAATTATACTAAATATTTTTCAACAAAATCAAAGTACAATTTCAAATTTCATGATTCTCTGGCTAAATTTGAAATATTTTCTAAATTGATTTTATTTTTGACATAAAAATATAAAATAAAATAATGGCTTTTATAAGAAATACACAACATAATTATTGATTAAGAAATACACAATATTTTTTATTAAGATTTAAATTCCATTAAAAATTAAACTCACAGAAAATTGAATTAAACCATAAGAAAATCACTCAAATTATAAAATATTCTATAGAATCAAATGATCTAAGTTCAAATACTTCATTTTTAATTTTTTCAAAATCAAATTAGAAAACATAATGGTTTCTGGCATAGTGATGCTTGAAAGTATAATGATGCTAATGACAAACAAAGGAATGAAGTCACTCAGTTATAAAAATTCCAGATAATAAATTCGTCATTGTATCTATTCATATAAATTTCCTCTTCCTTGTGTAAAATAAAATTATTCTTACAGCGAAATAGAACATCATAAAAAACGTAATCAAAAGGAAGTACCATATCGTAAATATATTCAATGAATTTTCAATCACTTTTAAAATTATTAATAAAAATAAATAATTCAATAAAAAAACCGGGAATTTAATGACCAAATGAGCTATGATGTACAACGTCATTGTTTACTTACGCCATCTGGCAAATCTTTATAAAGATATCATAATAAAGAATTGTGCAATCTGAGATGTCTCTAGAGGATAAAAATTTCGCAACAATCGAGAAGTAAATAAATTTGCGCTCAAGTAAACTCAAAGTTCAATCGAATATTAAAACGTTTAACAGATTAGCATATTATTAATCCAAAATGAAGTCTATGAATGAAAAATGTTATATATGTATTTACATCATAGTATCTATGATGTCGTTAGTGATGGCTCAAAAGGAACTTAGCTCTGAAGAAAAATTAAAATGTGCAAATGATTTAATTAACTGGTGTGAAGAAACGAAAAATGAAGGAAACAATCGTGGAATCTCAACAATGACTTTCTCAGATACTGATGATGGTGAATATTCACAAATAACGTGTACTAAAAGTTATGGAAGTACAACTTGCATTAAAAATGGAAATTTCCTATTTTTATGTTCACAAGATAGAAAGCTGTTTTATAAAGGTGTGTTGCTAAAGGAAAACTCAACAGAAGAGATCGATAACGAAATTTGCAACGCTTGGAAAATACCCAATAAATATTATCGGCAATTCAGAAATTCAATGACAAATCTTAATAATAATATGCAGCAACTTCACAGGAATTTGTCCGCTAAAATCAATAAACAACAACAACATTTGAACAATGAAATGTCAAAATTAAAGCAAAGATTGAATTCAATGACAAGAAAATTAACAAGAGCTTGTTTTCCTTTCTGTAGAGATTAAAAATGAGGTATTATAATTTTATCATGTTCTAAAACTTTTCAAATTCTATATGTAAACGATTCTGGAATAGGAAACAATTTTTAAAGTAGCATTTAATGTAAAAAGATATACTATAGTCTCAATAATGTTTTAAGATATCTTTTAAAAGGAAGTGATATGAAGTATTAAACAATTTTCTTAATACAAATTACTATATTCCTGATGTAATAATCCTAAGTAATGTTTTGCTAACGGAATAAATGGTAGCAGTGAGTAGGGAACTTTGTAGAAGCTTTTTTATTACAATGTAAGCGATTTTTCTTAAGATTGAAATTCTTGTACATGAAATCAAAGAGTAATAAACAAATTTTTTACATTTGTGAATTTCATGTTAAGATTTATGAAAATAAAATAACACACATGCATATATATATATATATATATATATATATAAATGAAAGTTTTGACTAAAATAATAATTGAAATACTAAGAAACATTTAATGTTTAGAAAATTATTTAAACTTAAAAAGTATAAGTACAACAAACTGTATTTGAAACACTAACATTTATGCAAAAAGCATGATATGTATAGATAGTTTAATGTTACTAAAATAATAAGAAAAATATAGAAAGAAATTTGATTTTTTTAAATATTAAATATATAAAGATTGATTTATTTGAAATGGTTTAATATTTTAGATTTGGTAAACTTTTATTTTACTATCATGAAAATTAGAATATTGAGATGTACATAAATTATAATAATTGAATATATTTAAAAAGATAAAGATTTATTTGAATATTCAAATTCCCCATTCAAAAGCAAATATTATGTTTTTTATTATATTATGAGTAAAAATAATCACAATTATAACATAACTTACAAAACTAATTAGAACCAATCTTGATAATGTATGTGTGATTGTTTTTATAATTATGTAATGTTCTGAAATAATAAAACTTAGATAATTTTTCTTTAATAGCAATAAAAGAATATTGTACTTTTCTAATTTAAATAATAAATAAATGTATTGTTACTACCATTAATTTTATATTTTCTTAACATCTATATGAATTAGTAGATTTCAAGCTGTGTAACAAGAAAATATTCCTTACATTTGTAACTTTCGTAATATAATTTATTTTCTTCATATATTCTTATAATCCATAAATTCATTACTTTTTACAATTCAGTATAATTGCTACAAAATGTATTAATTATATTATTCAGTTTGATACATGCTAAGCTCATATAATATAATTGTTCAATTTTTCATATTAATAAATTATTTTAAATACTTAGACTCTATCAATCTTTCTAGAATTGATGAACAAATTATTTTATGGTTAAAGGTACAACATAAATAACTGAATAGAATTATGATAGATTTTAATATTATAATGTTTAATAAATATCTTTAATTTTAAAAATTCTTTCAAAATAAAATATAATTAATTTATAACGTAAAACTATGTTAATAAATATAATGATGAAAACCCCTTTTACACAATTTTCTTGAGAGATGACAGAAAATAATTCAAATTGAACAGGAAAATAAAATTGAATTAGAGAGAAATAGCCATTCTTCAGTGTTATGATTGTCAATTATTTTCTAATTTGAAGAAAAAAACTTCAAGGAATCCCAATAGTAGAATGTAAATAAATAGTAATTTTTATCAGTTAAAAAGAAAAAATCAGTTTTTTTTAAAACACATTAAATCAAAAGAAATAGAAAATTTTAAAACAGATTTAAATAAAAAAAATAGAAAAATTCCAAAAAGCAAACTTTACACAAATAGAATAAAATAAAACAAGCATAATTTTTCAAATATTTTTATTGCAAGAAAAAGCATTACAAAAAGCAGCAGTTATATTTTCATCTGTAGAATAGTTCATAGCTGTAAAAGTAAATATTTTTCTTATTAAGTAAAAAATGTTCATATATTAATATATATAACAAAAATATATTTGTTCATATTAAGTTAAATCACTTTTTATTTATATTAAATGAAAAATAAATATAAAATCATGAGAGTTTAATAGTACTTTAATTAAATTTGATAAATTTTGAAAATATTATTGCAATGTTAATATAAAAGACAGTAAAATTGATATAAAATTTATTAAAAGCAATTAGTTTCAAAAGGATCCAGTTCCTTATACTAGACTCTCTAGGTTTAAATTGCATTAATAATGAAATAAATTCACAAGAATTTAAGTTCAATTAAAGATAATCAATACTTATGTATTTAAATATTGAAATTTTGTAAATTTATAAAAATAATTGTCTTTTTTATTGTCTTAAATGCAATCAGATAAAGGAAAGAAAAATAAGAGCAAATTGATAAAATGAAAAATACTCTGAATTTTCATGGTTTAAGTGTCAAATATTTAACTTGTCATAATGAAATACACTAATTTTTATCAAAATACATAACATGATGCATATTTTACAAAAATTAACTGAAAAAAATTGACATCTATTTTAATATTAATTAGTGAGCATAAAAAAAGTCTCATAATTAAGGATTTTGAAATTAAATAAAAAATTATACAAGGGCCAATTTCAACACTTTTACTGTCAATTAATTATAAATAAAAAGAAATGGACAATGGATGTTATGTTGTCTAAATGTATTAATCATGTATTATACCAAGAAAATGGTTTTTCCTTATATCATAACTGTTTAATTTTTCAATAAAAATTAAGAGAATAAAAATTTTAAAAATAATAAAAGTAAATATTTTTTCAACTTTCTGATGATATAGAAATAATTAATACAATACCTTTCCTGTGCTTATAGTCTTCCAGTGTGTAATCAGCCCCTAACTCAAGTAATTTCAATATACAATTTAAGGCTTTTCCCTAAATAGAACAATTTTTATTAAACCTTTTGACACAATAAATTAGCATTCACTTAATTAAATCTTATTATAAAATTTACAATTTTTTTCAGTATTTAATAATTAATTATTTAGTTTTAAGTTATAAAAAAACTAGGTAAATTTACATCTTTTTTAAAAATGCAACCTAATGTTTAAAAGTTATAAGTCAGAACAGAATTAAGCAACTTTTGATGTTCTTAATTTTTTTATTTATTAGTCTGTATTTTGTATTAATGGATAAATAATTTATAAATTACAAAAACTAATGAAATATAAAAACATTTTCTCTCTCTCTTCTTTTTTTTTTTTTTTTTTTTTTTGAAAAGTTTACATAAATTATTTATTTAAATAGGTAAAAGAAAGAACTGGATAAACCATTTAACATAGTGTAGATACTTAAAAAATATAATTTAAATAAGTTTTTTCTCCAGAACACTTTTACTAAACTATAATGTTGTTTACAAATTTTTGTGTGATTAAAACTGAGGGTTTAGAATTCCATAAAATTAAATTTGTTTTATTTAATTATTCTTTTAAGAATATTAAAAAGATTTTCAGACATTGCACAAAATTTAAAATATTCTTCTAAAAAATAAAGAAAAACTAATTCTTAAGAAGAATTAGTTGACTTATTTGAATTAATTCACTGAATATTACATCATCAGAGCATAAACAATATTTGAATTATAAAATATCCATACACTCTTTTATGAAAAGAGAATAAAATATAGAATTATATTTTGTAATGCACAATGGAACCATACTTACATTTTTTAACTAATTATTTTGACATTTAACAAAATTTTAATCTGTACTTAATAAAATAATATTGCCAGCAATTTTATGCCTAAAACTACAAAGTTCAAAAATCAAATTTTAAGATCTGTATAAATCTTATTTCAAAGTTTATCATAGAAACTTATAAAAATGTTAATCGTTTTGTATACTAAATAGAAGAAAAACAAATTATCAAAATGTTAGCTCATACTATAGAATTATTTGAGAAGTTTGAAAAATAGTTTTATATTCAAAAATCGATTGATAATTGCAAATATGTCAAGTATTGAATATTATTATGCCACTAATGGTTGTAATTTTACAATAAGCATTGAATATTAATTTCCAAATTCTTATTTTAATAACATGAACTTACTTTAGCAGCAAAGTGCAAAGCAGTAAGACCATCAATAGTTCTTGAATTAATATTAAAATCATATATTTTTATCAAAGAATTTACAGTATCTAAATTATCAGCTTGTGCAGCAAGGTGAAGTACATTCCTTCCAAGCAGATCTGATTTTTCGATAGATGCCTGAGAAAGAATTGCAGAAAGTATAAGGAACTTATACTTTAAATTTTACTCTACAATGAGTATAAAGAAATATGAATGAGAGATATTTGGAATTTTTCTATATGCAATTAATGCATAAATTCAGAATATATATATATATATATATATATATATATATATATATATATATATATATATATATATATATATATATATATATAATAAATAGTTTTTAATATAAATTTCAAATTACTTACATTTATCAGTATAATAAAATGCATAATTATAGAGAAAAAATATGTTTAAAAATTTTAATAAAATTTCTTAAAATCAAAAATTTATCATCAATGATAAAAAAATTTTATTAAATTTATAATTTTTATCTGCATAAATGTATGGTTATCTAATAGTTTAAATGTAATAGAATGATGGATAATTAAGGATAAACATGTTTACAAAGCATATATTACAGCAAATAACTAAGAAATGTTAAAAATACAGTATGAAAAAAAAAATTTTAAAAATTCATAGTATATCTTATTTATCATTCTGTGAAATATACTTTAAATGTAGTTAAATATTAAAGATTTTTACTCAAAATAGTCCTTCTTCGTTACATAGAAATAAAGAAGTAACAAAACTAAATTTAATATTGATAGTTGAGTTGTGAAATTGATCAGATAGTATTAAAAAATAGTATATAATAATTTAATTTTTGCATTTTCATTTTTAAAAATAATCCTATACTTGAAAGTTTATAATCAATTTCGAAAATCATAAAAATTATATGATTTAAAAGTCAGAGAAAAGTATAATGCTTACAAATAAATAAGCATTTTTTGATGAGCCTTGAAACTCAAAAATAATGTCCCTTTTTAAAAATTTGATATGATTTAAGTCAATCATTTTCCAATAGCTTAATTCTTCCAATAAAATAAAAAGCATTTGCTTAACTGTAATAAAAATAATTCAATCAACAGACTCATTTTTATTATTCTAAAGCTCATTCACTAATTTCCATTGCTTTCTTGTGAAAAGTTTTATACAGATGATAGATATATGATAAAAGTCAAAAATAGTACAAGGTAGATTACAAAGAAGTATTTACAAACTTCTAAGCAACTTACAGAGTTTATAAACTTAAATCTTAATACTTAAAACTGAATTCTGAAAATAATTTTGAATTTTCCATAAGAAAGAAATGCTTGCATTTAAAATCAGCATTATTTTTCTTTGTAAATAAAATAATATTTTTTAACATCATATGCTTTGAAACAGAGAAAAATAAGTGCAAGCAGATTAGAAAATTAATATTAAACTTCACATGTAGTATTTGTCTTACTTGTTCTTGTTTGGAAACACTGTATATTTTTGTCTCACTCTTCACCTCTCCTTTCAACTAAAAAATTGATATTATTTGGCAGTAAAGCTGAGTGATCTTAGTTTTCCACAAGATTAATGAATATTATTTCAGGAGAAATTGGATAATATATATATATATATATATATATATATATATATATATATATATATATATAATGCAATAAAATATATATTGAAAAACTACTCCCATCTTAAGTTTACAATAAAATTATAAAAGGAATATAATGATAGATTTCTGAGGAAAAGTGTAAACAAAAGTTTTACTGTAATGATATAAAATCTACATATTACTGACCCATTAGTTTTTTTAAAAAAATTAAATAAAGATATGTATTTTACATTTTTTTTTTTCTAATTTCTAAAGAGTAGAAAAAAATTTAATTTAGGAGAAAAGAAAGATACGTAGATATTTTCAAATTATATTCAAATATTCCTTTTTTAAGTCTGCTATTATGTCTGCTTTACTTAGACATTATTATGTCTGCTTGGCAATCAGTTATAAAACACTTCACATGCTGAAAGATTATTCATAATTAAAGACCATATGCATTAAACTATATCTTATTACTTTAGTATTTTACTCTAGAATCTATAAAATAAATGAAGGTGAAAGAATCATAATTTGTTTTTTTCTTTAAATCAAAGAAAAATAATTAATGTTTCAGACATGAAAAGAACATATATCTTACATAAATCACACAACTTGCTGCTCTACTACATATAGTAATTATGGAGCACAATACTAACTATTATTACAACACACTTCCATGTATTTTATTAATCACTAATAATTTATTCCTAAACATGAACAGATGATAATGTATCTTTTGTGAGTAAAAATGTCACATAAAATGATTTCTAAAATAGTTACCAATCAAGATGGCTTCAACAAAATTGGAAAATTCTTTTCAAGTTAAAGAGAAAAAAACTTTTAACATTCATCTTTAAGCTCAGACTTAGAAAAAGAATTAATATCACAATAATTTGGATTGTCTGTCCACATTAGTCTGATATTATTCATTCTTCTAAATTTAATTAAATCTAATAGATTGTACTGTATTTGAATTGGAAAATGTCCAGATTAAATAAAACCAATAAATTATTATTTTTTTTTTTTTTTTTTTTTTTTTTTTTTTGCAAAATTAATAATGAATATTTATTTTATAGCAATAACACATTTTTTGTTCTAATATTAAAAAGAGTATATTTATTCAGCTCTTAAGTTGATAAGAAATTAATATAATTGAAGTTAAGAAACAAAAATCTTTTTTATTGATTTAAACTATTTGAATCTAACAAAGGGAATGTTCTGAGTTTGACTAGATTAGACAGATTTGTTAACTGGATTCCAAATGAATAAAATAGAGCAACAAATACAATATACTACTTTATTTAGAGACATAATTAATGTATTAAATAGTGTTTTGCTACTTAATAAATACTAGCTTACAATTTGAGAATTTTTATATAAATGTTCTTTTGATTGAACAAGTATTTAAAAACCAAGTTAAGACCTTAAATATCAAGTTATCCAGTAGGCATATCTTAAGACAAAAATAATTTCTAACATTTTTGCTATTTTTTCAAAATAATACATACATATATTACATAAAAATATTCCTTATTTGAATTATATATACGATATAAAAGTTTTAAGAAACCTTACAATACTGTGACTATTTCAATAAACTCATATTAAATATTAAAATCATCTTAATAAACATACAATGCTTATAATTAACAAATATATAATGTAAATGAATATGGCATAGGTGCATCAGGAGCTTAACTCATTATTAAAAATATTCTTGGCAGCCTTCATTGCAAAGGAATTTGAAGTAATAAATAAATTTGAATTATCTAACTATAAAAATAAAAAGGAATAAAAAATTACATTTGTTGCTATCAAACATTTATCTCAATTATTAAAAACTTGTAAAAGTGAAATAAATTCAAACTTTTTTTAAAAAAATTCTTAGTTAAAATTTTGGATTTTCCTTCAATAATAAGTAATTCCTCCCAACATAGATACCTAGTCAATACTGTGCAAAATTGATCTAATAGACATTCTTCTGAACTGCAGAATTTATCTTAATATAAGACTGAAGTACTAAAATTCTTAAGTTTGAATTTCCTAATTGCTCTTTTATTAATTTCTAATAACTAAGTAAAGCAAAAAAACTAAATTAAAAATTAAAAATGTATGAGAAAAAACATACCCCATTTTGAATTAAAATTTCTACAATTGCATGATGATTTCCAGATGCAGCATCCATTAAAGGAGTTGTTCCACATGAATCTGATACATCTATGTCATGATCAGTTGTTAAAATTAAATTCACAGTTTCAATGCACCCATGAAGTGCTATAAATAAAGGGAAAAACATTTTTTAATGACTTTAATTGATTTATATTATTTTAATTTAGATATGAATCTAAGAAAAAGACAATCTTAAAAGCAGTCAAGATAAACTAAACTTCAAATTCTTATTTTGTAAAATATTATGTAAATAAGGATTTTACATGATAAGTCATAATATTTTCCAATGATTTTAAAATCTAAAATTTATAGATCCTTTAGAGTAATTTTACAGCAATATTAAGTATTATATTATAAAATAGCCTAATATTATAAAAATCACTGGCTGGATATTTATTGTAAATTGATTAAATTACCCATTATTTTTTTCTCTCTGGAAGTCCCTTATTATATTCCATCCTCCCGTAAGATATCCTATATTATTCACCATTTTCCCCTTCTACGATATTACCATGATATTCGACTCTATCACTGGTCCCAGAGATAGAGCGAGGAGACATGGTTGAAGGCAGAAGGGGGTTGGAGATGGCAGAAGAGTTACAACAAATGCAGAGGGATGTGCCTATTCACTCCCCTTACAATTGAAATTACACTTTAGTTCAATTTCGATCAAGTTGGTTTAAAATTGAAGTTGGTCCACATGGCAAGGAAAAAAAATTGCTTATTTTTCAAATCTGATGTTCTACTGAATCCCAGAGTCTGCTAAGTTACAAAGTTTAAGTAATCTAATTTAACACTGGAAGAGATGATATATATTACTATAACAAGGATCTGTATTATGAAAATTATATTAACCATCAGCCAATAAAACATCTCTGCATCCATTTTCAGGTTTGAATCTGGGAAGAAAAAAATAATAAATGCAAACCCAATGCTAGAAAAAAATAATACATTATTTAAATTTAAAAGCTTATTTGAAAGTACTTTATAATACATTAATTAACAACACAACATAAGCATAATGTGCATTATGGAAACTAAGTAAACTATATGAATCAATATCTATCAATTAATCAATGCAATCTTTTTAAAAATGTAATCATAAAAAAACTATATTTCAATGGCCAGAGAAATTTTTAAAAAATTAACTAAAGAAATTATTTGTAATCACAGAGAAAATTCACTAAAATAATGAAACTGTTGGTAATTTTTGTTTAAGAAATTCACTGCCTTTGCAATTCCCCCCCCCCCCAATTTACACTTTTTTCGTCAGTAATATAAAAGTCCTGAGTTGTCAATTAACTTTTTCCTCAATGTTTTATTAATATTGTAGTTTTTCCAACTACTGTGTTCAGAACATTAAGATCTTTTTCCAGAATATTACTGTATTTCAATGCTGCTCACCCTGTGTAGTGGATAGGAAGGTCCTGAGTTTGAATCCTGATTCGGGCATGGGTGTACTTTCTCTCTCTCCTATCTTTGCCCTTTCCTTGTATGAATGATTGCTTATCCTATAAAAGGGTACCTATGGCATATGTGTATTAAGGACGTCGGACTCCATACCAAATAATGGTTCACTTAGAAAACTGGAGCAGCACACCCCATACTGCCAACCTGGCTGACATAAAACAATAAAAACTTTTTTTCAATTTCAATAAGCTACTTTTTTAATTATTTGAGAGTCGTTTCAATTTTAATAAGCCTATTTTGAGATACTTCTAAGATTTAGACCAATAATAATTTCAATAACACTTCTTTCACATACATAGATTTACTGTCTAGAACATTTAATTCGAAGTAAAGTAATATATTTTACGATATCAAGTTTTTTTATCTTTTATAATTTTGTTACCCAGTTCATTGCCCATATATATATATATATATATATATATATATATATATATATATA